>PVHY01000785.1:138645-195109 GCA_004024945.1 Uropsilus gracilis | reverse complement strand
AACTTTCATAAAGGATAAAGTCCTCAGACTCCAGGCAAAGAGGTTTTTCGAGGCCATTCTCTAACTCAGTAAATAATTCCAAGCAGCCCAGTGGCCAGGATATATTTTTCCTAAAAATAAGTTCCTAGCAAACCTAAAATTGTCCTGCTAGACTCTCAGCTGAAGGCAAGTTATATTGCTAATTAAAATGTCTTTAGTTACACTTAGGATAAATCTGCAACCTATTGATATGTCAAGTCCCAGTAACAAAGCAATAGATTGTTGTAGGCTATTTTGGGAAGCCTATATTGTTAGATACAAATGCTTAAGTTGAAATGTTAATTCTCAGTAACAAAGTAAAAGATTGCTTCTAAATACTTTTTAGGAAGTTATATTGTTAGTTAAAATACTTAAGTTGATGTGTTAATTCTCAGTGGCAAAGTAAGAAATTGCTTTAAGATGCTTCTAGAAAAGTTATATTGTTAGATACACCTAGGAAAAATCTATAATCTGTTAATATGTTAATTGTATATACTCATAGAATGCTGATTGCCAAAAACACTATATATATCCATAAAAATCTCAAATAAATCGCAGCAGATTCACCACCCCTTGAGTGTGTGCGTCTGTTCGCCATTTTCGCCGGCCCTGTGTCTTTCTTGCCCAGCTGAGCCCTGGTCCTCCGGCCTGCGCCTTCGCCCGGCCGGTCCGCAGCATGATTTAATTAATTTAGATTATGTACCTGTACAATGAAAGCCAAAGACTGCTGCTAATTTATGTACTAACATGAAATTAGTGGGAAAACTTTAATTAAGACCCCAGTGACTTAGAACATTTAGACTGACTAGATTAATCTTACTGTCTCAGACAACTTTTTTTTAAATCAACAACTCAAATGGAGAATTTTCAGAACAGTCTTAATATATAAAGATCTTAATAAAGATCTTAATATAAACTTAAAAAAGACTTAGGTTTATTGTATATGAGTCAATTAAGAAATCATTGTCCAAATGATAAAATATAGTTTTTTAGCAAAAACACAATTTCTATTGTACTTTGAGTACTATATTCCACTATATCTAGTGGAACACTAGAATAATAGACTGTATTCTTAAAAAATAATATATAAAGTTATGTTTTTTGTACAAAGACCATTTCATTTGGGAAACGGTTGAAGAAAGTAGAAGCTTTCCACATGGAGAAGACAGGCTTGAGAGAAACTATGAGAGGTTTTGAAGAACTACCCTGTCAACGAATAATTGGACTTTCTTAGACAGTGCCAAGACACCAAAGTAGATCCAGAAGACCAACATTACATTGCAACAGATGTCAGATCAGTATTGGTTAGAACTGGATAAGATGAAAGCCATTTAGAAACTCAAAGTGCTTCCTCAAGTAATAATGAGGTTCTCATGGGTGAAAATGTCTGAGATGTAATAAAACTGTAGTGAGTCAGAGTGCCAGACTTTCCCATTTTCTCCCAACTTTAGAATTCCACTAAGAAGATGTAGCTGCCATCACATGTGATACAAAAACAAGCAAATGAGTTTGCCTTCTGTGGGTGTTAATAGCCTTGTGACTAGGCATCTGCTTCTGTTTTTCACCCAAGTTATGTTCCCAAATACTGATTACCTCCTTCACTCCCCTTGGCAATCACTCAAGTGAAATCATTTCACAGTATTCCTGTACACACTTCAAAAGCCAGTAACACATGACATTTACCTATACTTAAGAAAACAAATAATATTAAACTTTCATTTCAGAAATGTTTCTATTTCTGGCCTGGCCTTTCAACTCTTGATATGGAACTCTGACAGCAATGATTTGTAAATCTGTAGAAAAGATGAAAATCGGAGAAATAAGAATTCCTAAAGTCCTGAATTTTTGCACATTAGTACCCTGCCATTAAGAAACTGGAAAGGACTTGAATGAGTGAGCTGGAGCCATAAACATTATCAGGTAAAGTGAGGTTTCCTGGGACTGCAGAAAGAAATGAACTTGTTACTACTTCTGGAATTAATCACAATAAGTGTTTTATCTAAGCCTGTCATGTTTTGGTTCTCCATGCAATTTACCTCTCAGGAATGTTGTCCACAATTATCTGTTGGCTTATCTTTTAACTTATAGTCTTCAAGTACCTAAATGTATTTCCCCCAAAGTTCCCACAGTTAACATGACAAAAGTCAACCTCGGTGCTATTTTAGGATAATGCTTGCACCCCCATTATAAAAGACAGTTGCCTAGGCCTGACTTCTTCTATCATCTGTTGAAAAGCTTAACAGGCAGCACTGATCCTTTGGCTAATTGCAGTTTCACTGTGAGATTTGCAATATTTTAAAGGGGGATCCCAAGCACTTAAAAAATTCATTCATTTCATTTTTTTTTATCTTTGCCAAAGAAAGGAACTAGAAATCTGATTATTCTATATCCAGCTCATCTTTTATCAACTCACACTCACTAGCAGAACAGGAAAACTACAAGCATCCTTGGAGGCACTGCATGATGACGTTCAACTTCTAACGATGGTGGACACCACTGGGGAAAATCCAACCAACAAATAACCAGACAACAAAAAAACTGAACAACACAGAGACAGACTTTTAACTCAGAATGTTAGGGGACAAAACTGGTAGCCTGTCTAAACCCAGTTCACAGTTCAAATTGAAGAAAGATGTCAACGGGAGAGGTAGATATGGCTTGAAGATTAGACAGCTAATAATATTCCACTCTGCATGACCCTATTTCATTGTAGTCCTCTTATGATCTGCTAATAATCCTTTATAATTAAGCTTCCAGCATAATATTAAAATGTAATCCACATGAACACCAATCACGGCATATTTCAAAGGCTGAAGTGGTTACCGCTTCCAGCCATGCATGACAATCACTGTGCAACCTTAATTTCATATTTTTAAATGGTTTGCCCCAAGACTTAAAGGAAAATTATGATTCGTTTCTATTCACAAGTGCAGTAAAATAGGACTCACTTAAGCCCAAACTGTTAAAAGTATGCCCCCAGGCCAGGCCTTCTGAATTTGCTTTCTTCCCTTTAAAACTGAAAATGTTTGCAATATCCCTACAGAAGTGAGGTTATCTTGTAGGAAGTAGTTATGAAATGTTTATAGTAAATGATGCTGACTGTACCATAAACTGCAAAAGAATGTCATGGAGGAACATTAAAAAAAAAAACCAACAACTTGATTCCATTGTATGCAGTAATATCTGATGAATCACTAATGCCTATATTTAACTGTAGGACCATTAATGCTTCTATTTTCCTCTATTTTATTGTATTCATCATATCTTGAAAAACTCAGTTTCTGTTTGGTAACTAAAAAATAATTTGAACCAAATAACAGTGATTAGAAGAAACAAACTCAAAATATATTAACTTTAACTGAACTAGTTTATATTATATATAGTGAATTGTGAGGCTGGGGTTAATGAGTTTCCTTTAAAAAAATCATTGTAAGTATTTTAACCTTATAATCTTTTCTTAATCTGACCTCATAGTAAAAAATATATATATATTGGAGTGATATAAACAACTGTCAAGTTAAAAATATTAGTCTTCACTCCAACAGAGAAAAAATTGTGAAAATATGACATGGTCTTTTAAAAGATGCAACTTCACTTTCAGTTTACAGATAACAAAGTATATTGGGGTGGGTTCATTTCCAGATCAAGTATTAGTATAGATTAGGAAAATAACATACTTTAAGAGGAAATAATGGCTTGCAACCATTATGAGTGTTATCAAGGCTCATTAAGGGCTGTGAAAAAATAAATAGTGCTTCTAAAGTAGCTATTTGGTGAGATTATTATTAAGCATTTGGCTAAATTTAAACTGTTCTGAGGGGAAAGGTTTCCCTCAATTTACTTGTGATTTTAAACAAGAGTAAGTTCCAATGGAATGACTACAAGTGCCACTTAAGTCATTTTAAAATAGCTTATGTCAAGGTTAATGATAACAGTGTTCTTTCACTATTTTCTGAGATACATTTAATTAGGATATTTCCCCTTTTATAGCAGCTTTATATAATCCTAGGCACTGAGAAAAAAACAGGCCAGGAGATTTTAAAAGTCATCTTTTCTTTCACACTGACTATATGCCAAGCACCATGGCACACAGCTATGGAAATAAGCAATTTTAAGACTCAGGCACCAAATCTAAATAACGGTAAAGTATATGCCCCATGTAGAAGCAATCTGAGTAAATTGTTTTTTAAAAATTGTGCCAGTAAATCAAAAGGGTCCATTAGTCCAATTCAGTCTGCAATTTACAAATCTTGCTTTAAAGCTCTGTGACATTCAACTGTGGCATGACACATGCTATAGCAATGGTACAAGTAAAATTTACTGAGAGCATAAAGAGTATGGGAAGTGAATCCCATCAAGGGATTGTGGATGTCTTCAGAGAGAAGCTAAGGTTTAACTGAATCTTGACAAATAAAGGGGATTCAGCACCTAGTGAACGGAGGATGCAGTTATGATGTAGTGGCAAAGGGCCTGGGATTTGCAGTGACACCGTGTGGGGTCAAGTGCTAACTCTGTCCTTGTCCATTCGGTGATCCAGAGAGTGGCTGCACCTCTATAAATCTGTTTCCACATATGCAACATGGTGCTTGCCTCAGGGGATTATTTCAAAGATGAAACGACGCATAGAAATTAATGGTTTAGTTAACGGCACAAACATCTATAGGCCAGTAGCCATTTCTTTATTTCCAGAATTTAGGGCCTCTTCCTCTAGACATCAACCTTGGACTTCATCTTTTTGTCACAGTTATACTGTCAAGAGCAAGTCAAGCTATCAGATGTAGAGCTAGAATCACTTGAAAGGGCAAAGGGCATGGGATAGAGCATGATCATCAGAAAAAGTAGTAAGCATGAAGTAACGCCATACTTCACTCCACCTGAGAGTGTCTTGCTATTTTATAAATGACAGCTGGTAGCAAGGGAGCCCACCATTTGCACACCGCCATAAGCATGAGTTGAATACACACTGAGTCAGAAAAAGACCAAGTGGACCCACAAAGAACAGCCGTGCCAAGTGCTGGTGCACCCCTGTGTGTGGCTGTAATGCCAACCGAACCTTTCCTACAGGACAACAAGGGGTCACAGAGATCTTCATGGAAGGAAAGTCTTGACAGCACGTCTCTAAAGACACACCACAATGAAAGGGCAAAACTCCAGATGCTCGAACAGAAAAGAGTAATTGAAAACAAAAGTAAGGCAGTTTCTCTCCATTTCCATTTGAGGCCTTATTTCCTAGAGCACCTTCCACAGGAGGGTCTGTGCAGGGTAACACCTGAGATTTGTTCTCAAGGTCTCCTGTTGTCTGCCTTGCAGCTCCTGGCTTTTCTGCTGCTAGAAGGCCAGTAGCTCCCATCCTCACAAGTATCTTCTGTTGCCCTAGACCATGCAGATCTCACCTTTGTCCTGGGCTGTGAACAAATCCTTTCTTCCCTTTGGTACCAATTCCAGTCTAGAAGTGCTTGACTCAGCTGCTATAATTCAAAGGGGACTTTCCTTCCTTCAAATTCCTATCTAATTATACTCTCTGTATTTACATCATATTTGTTTATATCAATTATATTAAATATAGACTAATAGTAAAATAAATATAAAATATAGACAGTATAAATATATACTCATATCTATGAATTCAGTAGCTTCCAAAGTCAGCTAGTCACAAGTTTACTTTCTCCCATGAATAAAAACTTGATATTTATTACATCCTATTTAATTTTAGGTGCTTCTGTGTTTTTCAACTATTTCATTTGATCTAATTTCTTTTTTTTCCCCTAAGATGTGCAGTGTTTGGACTTAGATTGTCTTTTTTAAGATGGCCAGCCAATACTATTTATGGACAAATGCTCCCTTCACCACCCAGCTCTAATGGCTTCTCAGCCTGATCATCTGTTTCAAGAAACCTATCTGCATTGTTCAGCACCTGGCTCCTGAAACATTGATGTTGTTCATATTTAAGTGCGCTTTTATGTTTTGTCACGGTCATTTTTGTCTATGTATTATATGGAATCAAGTACACCTGTTTGAGAGAGAGGGATGGTCAAGAAGTCAAGACAAGTTCTAAAGTCTATTACTTCAAATAACGTTCACAGTCATTTTGATTTTTAAAATTAGCCTTAGCTTTTGATAAGAATTACCCTGAGTGTGCCTGCTAATGTGGCAGGGAATATATCACTTTACATTACTTAGTATGTAATATAACAGTTAGGAACATCTGTTAAGTTTTTTCATTTAATTGAATTCAACATTTTCTAAAAGTTCCCTATAGTGTCTTTAAGGTGTGAGCAAACTGAATCACCCTCTAGTTTCTGAGCATGCCTGATAGGTGACCCATTTCCTCCCCAGTGGAAATATCCTCCATCTATCTCTTAGGAATACAACCCATTTCCCACAGAAATCCATTTCAATAGCCAGAGATTTCATGGATCTCCTAGTTTAACAGTGAGAAATAATCGAATTTTCTAAAAGATTATTTTAGAAGAATAACCTATGGTGGGGATGCAATTCTGTGGATAAGCTATGTCACATCAAAAATTTTTTTATTTATTTATTTTTTTTTTTTAGAAACTAGGTCTTGCTATGTTGACTGGGGTAATCCTGAACCCATGTACTCCAGTGCCCTAGCCTCAGCCTCCCAGGTACCTCGGATTACAGGCATACGCTACCACACCCAGCTATTTTTCAGAGACTGGGTCTTGCTATGTTGCCGGAGGTAGTCTTGAACCCGTGGACTCAAGTGATCCCTGGCCTCAGCCTCCCAGCACTGAGATTTTAGGCATGCACCACCACACCCAGCTTACACATCAAATTTTTTGATTTGCTTTTACCCAAATGTTCACTCTGGAACCTGAGCAACCATTTCAGTTTATGATTTAACACTTCCCCCAAAAGTCTACTAAACAAAGTAATGAATGAGAATCAAAGATTTTTTTCACATAATATTTTATAACTGGTAGGACAGATACTGGACACAACTCTGTCAACAGACAACTCAAAAACAATTATAAGTTTCCAACGAACTATTTCTAGTCTTCGCCAGGCCGACTCCTCAGTAGGTCTGCCCAGGTGGAATTACCTGCTGAGACACAGTCAATCAAAGCCGCTCTGCTCTGATCAAGCTCTGCTTGGCTGGGAAGGAGGGTTTCACTCATCTCTGAAGCCTGTGTTCTTCTGAGAAGACCCTGTCCTGATGTGAGCTTCTAAAATTCTAAAAAACAGTAGGAGGCATTGGGGGCAAGGTCTCTTCCTGGTCTCTGCCATTTGCTAAGAAAATAAAAATTAGTGCAGAACCAGGCATTAACCCCCACTCCACAGCATGAGGCACCTCAGGCACATGTCTGCATCTAGATGAATGTTTTTGGGTAGATGAATAACTTGATAAATTAATAACTGACTGATGGATGACTCCGTGATCTTTTTTTTTTTTTTTTTTTTTTTTTTTTTTTTTTTTTTTTTTTTTTTTTTTTTTTTTTTTTTTTTTTTTTTTTTTTTTTTTTTTTGAGACTAGGTCTTGCTATTTTTGCCCGCAGAACCGCAGGCTCATGTTGCCCGGGGTACCACAGACTCAAGCAATCCCCAGCCTCAGCTTCCCAGGTAGCTGGGATGACAGGCGCATGCCACCACGTCCAGCTGTTATTTTGGAACTAGGTCTCACTATGGGCCCCAGGTGGCCCTCGAATCGCGATCCCTAGCCACGGCCGCTTCATAGGCTGAAGCTTACAGGCACGAGCCACCGTGCCCGGTCGACTCCGTGGTCTTTTTATGACCCATAGAGGTATGAATAGAACTGACTTGAAGAGTGCTCTGTTCCAATAAGATGAGGAGGCTATCACTACTGTGTAAGTCTTCTTTGATAGTTCACCTTCTGTTCACAATTCCTGGGTTTTGTTTTTTAGAAGATAGTTTTTGTGGTTTTCGTTTTTAAAAAGTAACAGTCCCTCTACTAATTTCAAGTTACAGTTTCTTGTTTTTTTTCTTTGGACTGGTTTTTGTTTCTCACTTACTCTGAACCAAACTCTTTCAAATTCTCAAAGGATATTTAAAAGAGAAGGAATAAAATTTGTAGCATCACCTAAATCTAATGCTATCGGAAGCTGAGTGAGATTATCCATTGTCCTAGAATTTGCAATTGGGACAAACAGCTGAAAATAAAATAAATGAATCACCATGTCTCAAGAGAGGAAGGAACAAGAAGTCCAAACTAGGTGCTGAAAATGCAATAAATTTCCTTAAATTTAAGATCTAGCTTTTAAAATCCCAACTAAATTTAAACTTACCTTTATAACAACAGCCCAACTTCTTAGTTTGAGATAAGGTAAGGAAAGAGTTACAAATATAATGAGAAATAGCCTGAATAATTGTGGGACACTTTACTATTTATGCGGCAGAGATATAAGTATATAAGGACAAAGAAAATTAAGAAAATATTTTAAGGATATACTATAACTATATTCCTTACAGAACCTAAATTTACTATCCCCTCAAGCATACATTGGGCATTTTAAAATTTTAAGCATCTCTGTATAAATATACACACTAGGCCATAAGAAAATTTCAATAAATCCAGAACGTCAAAAATTACCTAAAGCCCATTATCCGTATGTGACAATGAAACCAAAAAATGGATACCAAATTTTTAGTGTGAAAACACTGTCTTGGAATTTTTTAAATGTCTAGCCAAATCATTGTTGAATTAAATAATAAATTTTAGAAGTCATAGTAAACCATTCAGGAAATAATGAAATTCAGAACACTACATCAATGTTTAATGAAGACAAATGAATAACTTTAAGGGTTATGGTTATGAAATGAAAAGAAATGAAGCAAGCACTTAACTGAAAACTCTAGCATATATAATATGAACAATATCATAGACACTCTATCGGTAGTAATCATCTGCCTCCTATACTTTATTAAACCCAATAATTGCTTTTTCACTTGTGACTTCATGAGATTGATGTTATAGTTTCAAATTTGCAGATGGGAAACCAAGATTCAAACAGTTTAAGTAACTTATGTCAAACCAGCCAGCTAACAAGCACCAATTTTATAATTCCTAATAGATTTGGAAGATTCCAATCAAGTGGAATTAAGTGTTTGAAACAGCAGCATAATGAATTTTCAATCAAAATAGTATCAGTATTAGGATAATTAATACTATTACAGTAAAAATAAGAGACAAACTTCTAAATGGAATAAGGAAAAAAGACTTATATTAGAGAAAAGTTACATAATAACAAAGAAACATGCTTTACACGATTTTTAAGGCAATGTTCTATATATTCCAATATTAATCAATTGGAAATTCAACATAACTATACAAAGTAGATTTCAAAAGTTAACTTACGAGTTAACTTGTAATAAGTTAACTTACAATAAGTAAAATGAAAGAAATTAAAAGTATATCAAAGATTATGCCCTCAAATTATTTTCAAATTGTTACTGATAAATTATTTTGGTCTCTTCAGTAGAAGTCATTGCTATACAATAACACATAAACAAGAGTTTTTCGCATGGATTTTTTAAGTTACCCTAAACTTGACCAAGACAACTAGCAATATATCACTACAGCTCTGCCTTTAAAATTTGTATGTAGAAATACTGAACAAATTAAAGAAGTGTTCCTAGACAAATGTTATGGGAGAGTAATAGAAGTTTCAAAAGTCAAGCAAATGATAGGTGAAGGAAAATGCTATATTTGTCTAATAGGGTGAATTTAAGATAAAAGCAGTGTGAGCCTTCCAAAAAAAAAAAAAAGCATAAGTCATATACTTTCAGCAACTAATAACAGTATCAAAATGTGTGACGTGCATGTTAGAAATTTTTTAAGTCTTTTGAAATTGCTTTGGTCTTTGGAAATTTTTTAAGTCTTTGGAAAATTTAGAGATATATTTGTAGTGTGAGAATTTCATTTACCACTCAATCTCTAGGATGAAAAATCTATTCACTAAATGGTTCCCATTAGTTCATTGGCACCAATTCATTTTCTGCCTTCTGTTTTTAATTTTGATTATTTTTTATTTTTAAGTAAAAAGTTAGAATTCATTTAGTGCAAAGTCCAATAGATGCATGACCAGGTATTAGACAAATGTTTGCTCTTAAAAAAAAAAGCATAAAAACATTAAGCATTTGAGTCAATTCATCCCCAATAAAAACCACTGACATTTTTATTCAGACCATTGTCTGACTATGGTATTATTCTGTGACTGAAAGAGGAACTTTAGATAGAAATTCTGATAGCAATGTCTTTCCTTGGATTATTTCTAATAAATGAACATAGTTCTTTTCTGTGGATTAAAAAAAAAATGACCTAACATTTTCTAAGTTCAAGTTCTAGTCTCATCCATCCATTTGAACATTCTTTTTCTTTTCTGTCTGGTAAATGATACTATCTAGTTCACTTTCTGGGCTGTGATCACTTCTAATTTCACTAGACAGTGAGATCAAGTTAACGTGTGATCAGTCTTCTTGTTTTACTGCCATTAGACCCTGATTTCAGAGGTCAAAGAATTAGGCCAGTTTTGTTTAGAGCATGTACCAACTACAAACACACCCTAATGTGCAGAGCTGATAAGAAACGTGATGGATGACCAGATAGCGTCTCACAGCTGGTACTTATGAAAGATGATCAAAACTGACCTCACATTTTCAGCCATTGTTTACAACGTGGTGATCAATGGCAGGCAGGGTATTCCAACAGCACCACTGGTCAAGGTGAAGTTGCCTCATTTCATAAAAACCAGAGAGCTCAGGAAGCTGCGTTTCGCCCTGTGGTTATAGATTCTGCACGTTTCTATTTTGTATTTATTACCTATACCTAATGAAGTATGTGGGCACATTTCTTACAACTGTTCTGAAAAGTGTGTTCCTCACCAAGTAAATAAGGCCAAAACAAATAAAAAGTAGGTCAACCTAAGCCCTGAAAAATCTCAGGTCAGAGGAGTAGATGAGTGTTTTTAAATCAATTTACTCAGTATCCCAAAGGATGAGAGCTTGTGCTAAAGCTCTAAAGCTCAGGATAAAATGCTGATAGAGAAGCTTCTAAATAGTCTATCTATGTGGACCTTAAACAACTCCATTTTACATTCACAGAACAGAACTCCATTCCAATTCACAGAATTGGAATCCTGTGACCAGCATTCCAATACTGGAAATGGACATGGCCTTGTGGGCATCTGTACTCAGCAGGAATTGCTGAAAGCTTTGAGCCCGTGCTTTTTGCCAGGCTTTGTTGTAGACATCACATAGATATTACTTTAAATCCAGACAGCACGGTCAGGCAGTTGTTCCTCGTTGTCAACAAGAGCACCCCCAAGTACAGGGCATAAAGACTGTCCAACTGATGGCGACTGAAACTGAGCTTCAGCCTCGTCAGATCAGTCATATTGTTCATGCCCTTAACCTCTATGCCTTGGCATAATTATTCAGGGACTTTTCTTGTATTTTGCATGCCTGTGTGAAGAACTGTGTCTTCATAATTTCTGATCCCTACTGTGAAGAGACTGAAATGGAGCATTGCTGAATGACACTGCTTCCTAGTCCTGTGTTTCAAATCATGCATGGAATGTCCAGATGTAAACTCATCACCACAAGCATCTTTTTTGTCTCTTTTTTTCTCCATTTCTTCTCCATTTCCCAACTCTTAAGTCCCTTTTCTCCAAATATGTTCACCCCATCCTCTCTGTCACACCTTTTTCTTCCCCTCAGAGCTGTGTCCCTTAAGATCTGACTTTCTTGTGGCCCCACCCTGCCTCTTACCTTCTACCTTAGCCTTGCTCTTTTATATATTTTATTTTATTTTTAATTGATTTTACATATATTTTACATCATTTTCTACCCCGAGGTTCTCCCACCACCTTGTCACCTATGAACCAACATCCTAATCTCTTGTGCCCATCCCTCACCCAATTTTAGATTTTACCCCCTTCCCCTTCCTTGCTCTGTTTCTATTCTGCTGACAGCTTTAAGTTTTACTTGTGTTTTTGTTTGTTTGTTCTCCCTACATCCTGCATATAGGTGAGGTCATCCAGGATTTCTCCTTAGCCCTAATTCTCTGGGTCTTGGTGAGGGGCTCATTTATCTTCCTGGAACCCTAAAAGGATTGCCCAAGCAAACCTCATCACAAAGTTCAGAGTCTGATTTGTCCTAAACTTGTCTTTCAAACACATTTTAAATATAGATCAGAACAATCTTACAGAAGACTTGGAAGACTTCTATTCCAGTGACTGAGTTTTTCAATTTCATCATGTCTTTCTAATTTCAAGTTTTATTTTCAAACTTCAGCTCCATCCATTCCTGGACAGCAAAACATAAAGAATTGCTGTGCTTTAAGATGAGCTTTATCTCGTAGGGTGTTGCTTGACAATTAATCCCTGTTGTCACCTTAACTATGAAAAGTCAGCTGCCTTGTGATAAATTACTCCCTGACACCCTAATAAACTTTATCACTGATCAAACAAATAGGAATTTAAAGGAGTGAAAGAACATGTAAAAAAGGTAAAAGGGATAGTAATATAAACCAACCAACCAAAAACTTGGAAAAAGAATTTAAAAGTTCATTTTTAAGTAAATACAAATATTTACTACTATCTGTTGAAGAGGGAAAAAATCATTTTAAAAAGGTTGGATGTTCAAAAAACAATGTTTCATATCTACTGCATACATGTTAAGATATAATTATTTCTACAAAAATATATCCATCCATTTTAAAAATTCTAAACACGAAAGATCAGAAACTATCAAATGAGTGTGTGTGTGTGTGGGTGTGGGTGGGTGTGTGGGTGTGGATGTGGGTGGGTGGGTGGGTATGTGTGTGCAAGTACCCTCACACTACATTGAACCATATCTGGGTGTTGCTTTGCATAAGGAAGCTTCCTCATCTGTCATCTTCTCATTCCCTCAGTGGGAAGGAATGAGAAGGGAGGGGGTAACCTTGTCTTTCTAGCTTTTCAAGAAAAGTCTGCAATTAAATGGAGGAAAACTAAAGATCCTCATGAAAATCAGTCTTGCCCACCACTTGCTTATACCTTTCTCTCCAGGAACTGGTTGGTCTGAGTGTCCCTCCTGGCTGTTAACCTGAAGCTTACCTTCCTACAATTAAAAGAGTGGGCTGAAGTTTTATTAGAGTTCTCAGGAGTCCAGACTTAGAGGAACTTTGAAGCCTACTTGGATGCCTTATTTGTGGAAGTTTTGTTTTCAGCTGCGGATCGTTGATGCTGCAGGAGCAGAATACTGAGTGATGTGCCTTGAATTACAGCAAGAAGGTAGTGTATTGTGTTTTGAATAAAGCGTGAGTATTTTTCTAAGGCTTTTTACTTCCATGCATTCCATTATTTTTCTTCCTGATCCATTCAGTGTGAGTCATTTAAATGCCACGTCACATTAATTTGAATTTACTCTTTTAAAATTTTGTCTAGTTGTTTGCTTATATTGGAATCATTTGAGACTGATCTGTAAACAATATTCAAATTCATTGTCATGCAACAAGAATTAACATGTGTAGCTCTACCTGTATTGGGGGAGGCAGAGACAACAGACAAGGCAGATTTGGGGAGATGTTTGGGGGGATTAACAAGCAGGAGCCTTGATAGTAAGTAAATTGGGTTTTTCCAGTTTTTTAGTTGTTGTCCCTAAATCAATTTTGACCTCATACCCACTTTCAGGAAGTTTCAGAAGCAAAAGTGTGTCTCCAGGAATGGGTGGATAGACTTTCACAGTCTATTTTAGAAGATGAAGATCTTTCTGTGTATCTGACCCATCTTCTTTCTTAGGATCCATATTTTGGAGGAAATGCCAAGTGATATTGTGTAGGGATGTTCATAACCTGAGTTCTTAAAGCTGTGTGTGAAACAGATTTTAAGGGATCCAGGCCTGATTAAAACAGTTAGCCAGTTCACATCCTCCCTATTTACTGTGGATTAGGGGAAGGGAAGTTGGGGTTAAATCAGCAGGTCGTCCTGCTTCCCCAGGGCGAAAGTGGCAGCCGGTCTGGCACCCACAGGAGGGCTGACAGGTAGCAGGATTTGTCTAAGCAGGCTGCCTGAGCGCCAACAAGGAAAACTGAATGCTCTGGATTAGTTCTGGATTATGTTGTCAGAATGAAGGCTGATGGACAAACTGCAGAGGAATAAAATGCAATCTGTTTGGGGAGAGAGGCAGCATGCATAGCTTTCATTTTTCAAGAAATGACAAGAAAAATCATTAATAATTTGTAGGTCCATGTCCATTAACTTTTTGCTTTGATATCCCAAGACAGTCTTTTTAACATGAGTTTGCCACTGTCCTGTCTCTCTTCTGTCTGGTGACAGATGGCCGGATAGATAGAAATCCGATTCAGAAAATAATACCCCACCTCCAAGCCTGGTTCCCTAACACTCCTCAGCCCCCATCTCTCCCTCAGCCTGCCACAGGATGACAGGAACCTGGACCCTGTGAGAAAAGCAGATGACGCATGTTTGTTTTCTTCACCCTGTTGTATCTGTGTGGAGACAATGGTGTTTAGTGAACAGAGTTAAAAGCCAGAATGAAGGAAATAACCATGCCAATATTCATACGTTTATGATGATGATAAAATGCAGTGTGGTGTTTGTGTGTCTTTTTTCCACAAAAAGACTTGACCATCATTCTAAGAAATGCCTGAGGTAGTTGAGAGGAAGGAATACCCAGACACATTTGATAAAAAACAAATGTAAGGGGAAGGGGGTTACGTATCTCCAATACCAGGGTTCCTAATATTCTTAAAGAAGAGTTGTAAAGAAGTCATAGGGACACCATTTCCATTTATTAATAAACTTAGCATGCTAGAGCTACTTAGGCTATGTTTTCCTTAAAAGCTTCATGATCAGTTTAAGCGTTTCTTTCTTGAAGTCTTATGGTTAGGGAAATTTAAAAAAGGTTCTCTTAGACTCATTTGAAGCCACAAACAATTTTTAGGTGTTCATAAAATACTAAAAATAAAAATGTTCAGATATGCTGACTTATAGCCGAATGACCATTACTACTTCACAGTAATTTTAGAAATAGTCTTTTATGGGCTCAAGGGGCCAGCGTTTATTGTCTCTGTCACAGGCAGTGTTCTTACTGATGCTCTCCTTGATTATTTCAATAACAAGTTCTCCGTTTTTCTAAGTTTTCTTTCTAAACTTCTCTTCCCCATAAGGGAGGACACAAGGAAGTCTCCCCAGTTCCTTAGAATAAACTTAGGCTGAGTACTTTTGCATACATCATTACAAAAAGAAGAAATTCACAGCCTCAAATAAACATTTAGAGGCTCAGAAGCATTCTATCTCCAATTTCCATTGCTCTGCCAGCTCATGGCATCTGAGAAGGCAGCTAGCAAATATATGACAAACAGAAAGAATAAATTAATAAACACATACGTGATTTAAAGATATTGATTTCACTTTGATCCACTAGCAAAGATGCAAAGAAGCAAAGATGTCTACTACGCATTTTACTTTGCATTAACTTTAAAAAATGAAGCATAAAAATGACTAAAAAACATAGAGTCACACTGGTTATTTTGCATTATAATAGATTACAAAAGCTCTGTTTTCTGAGGTGGTATGATTATTTTTTAATTAGAGTCAATTAAGCTAGTCTGTATGTATACACACACTTTCAAACCTGTATTTACTTAGAAGTCATTTCAATCTTAGACCTTCATTATACAATGTATTTTTCCAAAATAAAAGAACTACTGGTACACTTATTCTTCCTTCTAATGAAGAAGAGCATACACCATGCAAATGGAGAGAAATAATTTTTCAGTATCAATTAATAACCATTAGTAGCTTTAATCTTTTGGTTTCTGGTAGAAAGCAATACTTGATTTCACTATAGAAACAGTTGTTTAGAGATATAAAAGAATTTTGGTTTTTCCTTAATTGTCCTCGATAAGTTTCCCTTTACTATAGTGTTTCCTCATTTTTGTACTGTGATATCCAAAAGAAATGAAGAGCATTTCTCTGAGGATATTTGTTTAACAAAGGAAGATGCAATTGACCTAGGGGACACCTTGTCCCCCCAAGACTGGATATACAAATATTTTAGATAAGGGACAATAGTATTGTGGGCAAAACTTTCATGGTATTGCTTCTTTTATTTTTAATTCTCTGGACAAAAATGTCATTAAATTTATTCTAAAACAGAGATTAGCTTTTCCTGCTTTCTAAAAAAACACAGTATTAGCAGCTTAAAGTCATTTCTTCATGTTTAAGTCATGAAATTATAATAAAAATAACCGTCAGGATAATATAACTACTTAAAAACTGTTGAAATCAAAAAGTATATTAAATGCACCATCCTCAAATGATTGCAGGCTGATGCCTTTATTTAAGAGCTAGTATGTTATGCACATAGAAAAATCAGTATAAAAACAAACAGGTTATAGGTTGGAGTTATATAAAACTCCAAAACACTGAAATTTTAAATATATTGATAGCTTGGCAGGGCAAGGAGACATTTTGCAAACACTACATGGGTGCTAAACGTTGAGAAATTTCTACGAGGTTCCCCACAGTGTAGAATCTCACACATTCACTAGTCTTTTCCACTTTCTCAAACAGAGAACAATTATTTACAATAAAAAGAACAACTGTTTTACCATGACTCTAGCAACCTATATGAGATAGGTTTCTCATGTGGATAAATGATAAACCCTCAATTAAAAAAAAAAAAAAACGCGGGGGTGGGTGAGATGAAAATTCAAACCCAGGATTACTTAAAAAGTCTGAAATCCTCCATTCAGATCACTCTTTCCTGGTGAGCAAAGGCATATTCCTTACTATCCTCTTCTCAAAACTGGCAGTATCATCTCTTGAAAGTCTATGTATTTCACCTCTTCCAGTCTTCGTGTGAAGACCACTTTATTTAAAGTCTGACTGAGAAAAAGAGAAGGAAACACAAATACGATCTTGAGGACTAAGGGACATGCTAATAGAATGGAGAAATCTAATCTTCCAGTAGGCTGACAGGAAAGAAACGTGGAAGCTACATTTGAAGATGATTTGAAGCACTAACAGTAAAGCCCAGCAAATATTCAGGGGATGGATACATCTTTTGACTTTAAGTAAATGATTTTTAAGATTGATATACAGACAGTTTGTAGGTAGAAGGACAACTTACCATGAAAATTGGCAACAGCTTCAAAGAGCACAATTCCCTTAATAAATCACAGGACATTAGCTGGAAGGAAAAAAATGTTGAACATGTCACATAAGAAATGTCACAAGTGTTTAAATAAGTCACAGAAAAGACTGGAGAGAGATGCTCTGTGTGTGCAATATGTTTTATACAACTTGTCAAAGCAGGGGTCATATTTTTGTGATAGTATCCAAGCTCATGAGATTATTCCTCAGGCTCAGTAGCCTGGATAAAGAAATTAAAAAAAGTATATTTTAGCAAGTATCCAGGACTAGGATTTTTGTGTGTACTGGATAAAAAAGCATATATGAGAATCAAGAGTATTGGTGAGCAAGTATTTGGGGAACCAATCAGAATCCAGTGTCGGGGGCGGGGTGAGAGAAGAAACCCAGTAGCTTGGAAAAGTCAAACGGGTCAAGAAAATGGAAACCATTAGCATAAATAATGGGGACCTTTACATGAGATGGTCCATGGGGTGGCAAGGTTAAGAGCAAAATGGTGGGTAAAGTTGTCACTACACACTATCTCTCTGTGAACTTGCCTATTCTGGGCCTCTGGTAGAAATGGAATCCTGTAATACCTGCCCTGTGCCTGGCTATTTCTCCAAGCATGATGTTTTGAAGGTCCAGTCATGTTGTAGCAAGTATCAGGCTTTGTTCATTGTTAAGGTGAATGATATTCCATTGTGTGTCTCTATTACATTTTCTTTATTGTTGAGAGATATCTGACTCGCTTCTACCTTTAGATGATTGTGAATAACATGGCTGTGATCACTGGTTTTAAGTATCTGTTTGAGCTCCTGCTTTCAGTTCTTTGAGGCATCTACTTATAAGTGGCTTAGAGATCATGTCTCTGTAAATTACACTGGCTTTTATTCCAGTGAACTAGTCAATTGTTAAGGTGGTTGAGCAGAGAGAAGTAATCTGCTTTATACTTTATAGGTTTGGCTCTCCCTACAGTTGTCAGACTTCAGGGAATTTATAAATCAAAATGAAAAAAAAATTAGTAAGAGTAAAATAACTTTTAAGTGTATAAAGCAACATCGCCACACATAAGACATCAGACACTAGCAGGGTCTAGATGCAGAAATGATGCAGGAATGAGAACCTTGTGGGTGATGATAAGCCACTGGGAAGATCTTGGAACCCATATTGAAGGCCCCTGAATCTCTATAATGAGCAGGGACCTTGAACTACACCTTGACTTAAAGGGAGAGAAGGAAAAAACTGTGGTGCTTCCAACCTACACTGAAAAAGACCTAAGACTTGACTACCAGTATAAGTTAACAAAGCTGACAAATACCACTGGTAAAATTAATTTTCAAAATAACTATATCCACTTCCAAATAAGATATTTTTGAGATTAAAAAAAAATTCCTAGTAACTTTACTCCTCTGAAATATCTGCTGGGCTTCAACCAGCCCAAATCACCAGGGGAGCCAGAAGCTTTCTGCTGCCATGCTTTGGATGCTCCCAACATGACTGACTTCCAGAACTGTAAAACTTTGACCTATGTATGGCCAAGCTAATAAAATACTTGTCAATATTTCCTAGATGTACCTCTAAAAAATATGCTAGTACAGTTGGTGAGTTTCCTGTGGAAAGCAATCTTTTCATTTGTTTGAACTATAAGAAGCAGTCAAAGATCATGCATCCATTCTTTATTTTGTTTTCATGAAAGTGGACAATTCCTATCACCACATTAAAATCCAGTTTCAGTCACTTATTCACAGTGGGTTATTCATGCAAATATTTCTCAATTTGTGCTTAGAAAAAAATAGAACCTGACAATCACCTGGCTGTTCTAACTCAACACATTAAAGTCCGTTAGGACTTTGCTGAGAGGCTGGCTGGGGCAGGCACAGTACCCAGGACTGCTTAGAACATTCATTTGCTAATACCTGTGTTAATTATTTACCCTTGACATACAGTTCATCAAACACTTCAGCGGGCATGCACCTTTATTTTCAAGACATTCTCAAGTCTCCTAATAGAATGATTGTTTGTGCTCCAAGCCACTGTGTCTGCCATGAGCTCCCTACCACAGACTATATTCAAAAATAACAATGTAGATTACTTCAGACCACTGGAAAGATCAAGTTGAGAACTGAATCCTGGTTTGGGCTATTAATTAAAGTATAAGTTTGAAAATGTCAGTTTCATGGACTGACTGCCCTGTAAAAACTATGAATTCCATTAGGTACAAAGTGTTCCCACTAAAAATTCCTCTGCCTGCTCACGAGTAGACATTGTTCTGAAAATAGGGCAACATGAGAGGAGAGGTGCCCTCAACCAGTTTATCCAAGACTCTCAGCTTATCCAAGACTCTCAGTAATGCCTGAAAGCAGGAGAAAATTCAGCCATGAACAGTTGGGAAGAACAGGTTAATTATGTATGTATGTATTTTGTAGTTAGGAATTCTGTTTTGATTTTATTCTCTCTTTAATTTTATTTTTTAAACTGATTGCATATGTGTGTGTGTGTGTGTGTGTATATGTATTTTACATCATTGTCTACCCCGAGGTTCTCCTACCACCTTGTCACCCATGAATCAACATCTTAATCTCTTGTACCTATCCCTCCCCTGATTTTACTCCCTACCTCCTGCCTTGCACAATGCTTCAGTTTTACTGACAATTTTAGATTTCCCCTGTCCTTTTCTTTGTTTGTTTCTCTATACCCTGCATATAGGTAAGATCATCCAGTATTTCTTTTTAACCCTCTGGCTTATTTCTACAAACATGATTGCTTCTAGGTCCATCCATATTATCACAAATGCATCAAATTTGTCATTTTTGATTGCTGACTAATATTCCATTGTGTATATTACCAAACTTTCTGATCCACTTGTCTATTTTGGGTCATTTGGGTCGTTTTCATATTCTAGTTATTGTAAATAGGGCTGCAACAAACATCTAAGTACAGGTGTCTTTTTGAATTAGTGTTTTTGCATCCTTTGGGTAGATTCCCAGAAGTAGTATTGATGGATCTAATGGTAGTTTCATTTTCAGTAGTTTGAGGCTGTTCCTAGTGGTTGGAACATTTGCATTCCCACCAGAGGTGTAAAATAGAACAGATTAATTATTGATTCTACTGGCCTAAATTTGATAGCTGAAGACACTGAATCAGCTCACCAAGGGAGAGATACAAATAAAACTGAAACAGAACATGTTGGGGGCTGTAAAAAGTGGGAGGAGACTCCAAGGAAACAAAAGAATATAGAAAAAGTGATCAAAATTTGAGAAGTGGATACTAAACTACCAGGAAAATGAAGGAGAACGTGTTTTAAGAAGGAGGTATAAGTTTAGGAATACTCATCCAGTGAATTCTACTAAACTAAACAATATTAAGTTTAGTTTACAGGAAACAAGTTCTGTCAGGAAAAACAGAATGTTTCTATTCCTTGGCATGCACTAGTAATTTTGCACTTTGTACAAACATGGAACTTTGTACAAGCACAAATTACGACCTTGTGCTTGTCAACTCTTTTTTTGACTATGAACTCTAATCATTTTGCAGACAATTACACACATTGACAGAAGTATTACAAACTCTTTTACCCATTAATCTGTTTTTGAACTGCTGAAAGGCAACAGGAGCTAAGTCTCTTTATCTACAAAAACATCTGAAGCATAAGTTGTTATATATGTCACATTCAATGGAATGGATTAATGGAATTGTTGACAAAATAACCATTTCTTGTTATTTTTTCCCCATTCTGAGTTTCTATATATGAAAAACAATGAAGACTGGTTCAGAGTGATAAATACTTGAAGAGATAAAATGGCAGAGTCATGTAGACTTCGAAAAGGTTTTGAGTTTCTCATGAATGAAAACACCATTGAATAAGAAGAGGAAATGAGTAATGATGTAGAAAGAATAGCAGGCAAGAAATTGCTGAGGGGTCATTTCTGCTGTCTTCCAGCCATAGTAAATCAGACCTCCATTAATAAAGCAGTTTCAGGTACATATACATACATACATATACATACATATATACATACACATATACATATATACATTAAACTGAAAATACAACTTATTATAGTTCAGTGTATAGTTTCAAATGGAATAGGACACCTGTCTCCCTAAATCATATGCATATTGGAAAGCCAATGGTTCCTCTATAAAGCATATAATTAAAAAAAAAGAAAATAGATCTAAAGATTAGATAGAAATAGGTGGAATAAAAAGTATTTTTGATTTGATAATCAATAAGCCTTTTTATGATCCAACTATTTGTCAAGTACTAGATTAAATATTGCATGCATCAATGGTTGAGTAAGAGAAACATGGTGGCAGCCATTACAAGATTCCAAAACTCTATATCACCTCCTACAGGATTAATTCTTAGCGCTCCAGAAGACTTCAGTACCCAAAGAAGGAAGCTCTAATGGCGGAAAGATTAGGGGTCTTGCTCATACTTTGTATCATTAGGACTTGGCCTCCAACCCTCAAAGTCCAACATTATTAGACCTCCATGTATGATTTGCCCAGGCTCACCTAATCTTCCTTTATACACCATACTCACATACTACCAATGTACAAGCCAAATGGGATCTGTCCTATCCATAGAAGTATTAGGCATATTCATACTGATAAAGAAATCAGGATCTAGATAATTAGAAACTCTATTAAATAAAGATATGGTTAATTCCAGATGGTACAACTCCTCACCAGTTCCTATTCCATTCCACTCAATAATTACAGTCTCTGGCCATGCTACTTTTCTTTTTATATATATATATATATTTTTTTAAAAGATCCTTTTAATCATTTATGCAGCTTCTTCATGTTATCCAGCTTCTTCACCAATTGCCAAGGGCAACTGAGGGTTAACTAGGATTGGAATTTTATACATCACACAGATTTTCTGAATGAGTGAAAGGAAACAGGCTCTTTTCCACCCACGAGAGCCAGGCAGTAAGAAGTCCATACTGTCAAAAAAATACAACCAAAATCTGAGGCAGAGCACTAAACATCAAGAATATTTTTTGTACTTCTAAGTTTTTACATTTAAAAGTAAAATGGCTGACACTCATAAGCAATTAGACAATGTTTATAAATGGCATTTTTGTACTTGAAACTACAATGCCTTAAGTACTTCCAGACAACCTGCTCGACTAGTGAACTAAAGCACTTAGTAATTTGACAAGCCGAAGCAGGGCTTCTCTAGGATGGTTTTGGAATGCTTCCTCTCTGCACAGCTCTGAGCCACAGAGGCAGTTCGCCTGCGGAGGAGGCAGCATCAGTGGGTCCTTTGTGCTCCAGTCGCTGCAGGTCATCTAAACACTGCTCAAGTAGCTACTCGGAAACCCCCCAATTGAAGAGGGCTCATGAGGTTAATTCTGTCATTACTGCGTTGACATGAGGCATGTTGCAACCTTCAGTGCAAAATGTTACTCGTAATCTTTTAATCCCAAATTAGGTCAATATTTTATCAAGTTAATCTAGCATGAAGATTAATTGCATTAGTTACACACACATAGACGCATGCAGGTTATTTGTTTTAAAGATACTTTTAATCAAAGAGCAAACCCTTGGCTACGATAGGCAATTTTTAAAAATCATTCTTTCTCCAACTGTATGTGTCTTTATAAAAATGACATCTATTCTTTTCATTGATCTTTCCTGAAGACAGACATAAGAGAAAGGATAATGGCCTTATCTTTAGTAAGACAATGGCCACTTGGAGAAGCTGCTTATGAAGAAATAATGACTTCTGATGGAAATGTTCTTAATAATGTATCTCATTCTTAGGCCTTGCACTTCAATTTAAATCTATTTGTTTTCTTAAAATGTGTGATTAGTCCTGAAAGAAAAGTTAATAGTTTTCTATGGACTTGCATCTTTCTATCTCCAGGCATGTTTACAAAATGCTGTAGCAGTGAAAATAAGCTAGAAAGGTTTTATATCAAGTAGCAGTACTTTTAGTTATGAAAACTGGGGTGAGACTTTTTTTTTTAAGCTAAGAAATAGAGTTTTGGAGTAGGAAGGTGGAACAATATTGATCCAAGTGGCATAAATCTGCTAACGGCAGTCATTAGAGTAGACAAATGCCTTTTTCCCTGAATTTCTTAGATAAGAATCCTCTGGTGGTTTAAGACTCCCAGGCGTCATTCAGGGTAGTATTCCAGGCCTCCTGGATGGCAAGGCAGAGTTCATGCCCTGTTCATCAAATATCCAGTGACATTCTCCAAGGGTCATGCTAATTACAGAGATTTCACAGCCAAGATTGGAGAAAACTGCATCTCAAAAATTTAGCTCTTTTCTTCAAATACTGTTTTTTTTGGCATCTTTTGTTACTGAAAAATCATAGGTTAAAAAGATCCAGAAATATTTTCCAATCACTAGCTCTTGAATTAATTAGAGATGTCAGTTAAATCTTATATGTGAAAACATCAACAACAATCTTAGTATCAGAAACTTCTAAGAAGAAAATGGCTGGCTGAATTTGGAGGTAGACCTTACATCCTGATGTCAACCTTTGAGTAATGAAGATCAGGCAAGCTATATTGAAGAAACAGGCCAAAGAACTCTGTTTTTCCACTTACTACACCAGAATATTCTTCTCAGATTAAATACTAGAAAATGTACAGTTAATTTTTTTTAAAAATCAGCTGAGTGTACAATAAACATTAAATAAAAACAAGTATTTTAAGAAAGAGGTACTATTAAAAAGAACAATCAAATGAAATCAAAAAAGAAATTAAAAGTCTAGCTTTAATTTTTATTTTTTTAAGTTTGTTCTCAAATTCTAAAACTCTCACCCAATTCTCATGTCAGTTCAAACATAGGAAAGTCAAGTCGTGCCTCCTCTTCCTTTCTTTTTATCTTTGTCATCATGAACACCCACAATTAACAATACAGTGCACACCACTGCCATATCTTTCCATGTCAATGTAAATGTAATTATTATAAGCATATGAACATTCATGTTGGTTTCTTTTAATTTATATTTTTAAATATATATGTATAGAAAACACATTGTCTTCAAGATTTCCAATACACAGACAAATACATCTTAATGACAATGTTCTGTATTTTTAAATTAATAACATCAAAGAAACTAGTTTCTCCATCAGGCCATATTGGTTTAACTCATTTTCAACAATTCAGTTAGAAACTTCCAGGTCTTGAGAAAATGTTGCCTAATATCCATTAAATCAATCATTCATTTCTCACTATAAACTTACAGTAAACATGCCTGTCAACATATGTGTATGGTATTCAACCAGAAGTGCAACCAGAGGTCCCTACACTGATAAGAGGCAAAAGGACAAAACAAGACAGAAACAGCACTGCCATCAGTGGAGTGGTCTGAGGGTGAGGCTCAGATTCAGGATGTGGGCAGTCTGTTCGGTACCTAGGGTTCTACCATGAATGAACAAGGTGACCTCTGGAAAATTTCTTATCCTCCCCTGCCTGCATTTCCTTATTGATAAAGCAGGAGTAATAATAGTACCTTACTGAAGGAATAAACAAGATAAGGAAAGTCAAGTACTAAATAGAGTGCTTGATATTTGATAAGTGTTTGGTAAATTTTAGGTAATATTATTGTCACCATCATTTACATAATCCATCGCTCAAAGTTATGAGGTAAAGGGGAGAGGTGTGACTGGTAGTTAAAGCTAAAGAACTGCCAGAAAGCTTCATAGTGAGGCAGTGGTAGATCCAAGTGGACACATGTCAGTAAGATGTCAGAGCAGAATTAGCTTCTCATGCCCGCAAATTTCCTGCTCACTGTCAGGAGGGAGGATTGAGAATGGTGGATGACCTAAGTGAGGAAGGGCCCCAAGGGATAAAGGCAGGGGTAGACAGCTCAGATTTGTATAAATGCTCTGGTGATGTGAGCCTGGAGGTGAGGGTGGGAGGGTACTTTATGCCTTCACTATGTCTCTTTACCCAGAAGCAAATGGAGATTAGGATACAGCCCAAGTCTTTTAGCTAGTTGTACTGAGCCCAGGCCAGCGTCTATGTTCCTGGTTCACAGTTTATCTCCTGCTGCTCTAGTCCATCTGCCATATCAGGGGCCTAATGTGATGACAGTTACGCTGTAGGAAGATTGATTTAGAAACCATGTGTGACCAAATTAAAGGAGAACAGCCAAGGTGGGGTGGGCTGGGATGGGGGGAGGAGGGGAAGTGTGTGAGGAAATGAAAGAGGCTCTGATCTGCATCTAGCCTTGAGGTGACAAAGCCCCAGAGATGCCGGTGGAAGTAGGAACAACTCCAAAGTGATACCAAAATGATGAGATGGGAAAGCAGCCATTCTTCAACATGGGTCAACCTTATGGGACTAAACATATCTTCTCTATCTTGTCTACATGGAAAGTAAGTGATAAGCAAGAAGGTAAGCGAGACTGTCTATGACCCTGCTACTCTCCCCTACCTTCTCCACATGGCCTCAACTCAGCACCATCCTCCCACCAGAGATGCGACTGGTTTGTTTCCCCTGCTGTCTCCAGTGTTCCCACTTCCATGCTTCAGCTAAGTGAAGTGATAATGGCAAATATGTGATCACTCATCTCTGAGGTCTCACTTCAGTCTTGTCCCTCTGAATGGACATGTCTGTTAGAAGAGTATTTGTAACTTGAGACAAGAACATTTTAACTGCCAACTCAAGTGATGCTGGTATGAAGTTGCCAAGGCATACCTATTGAATCCAGATTAATAAACAGATGAGGCGCCACCTATAGGAAACAGACATGGCTCAAACTCAAAACAGCCCAAGTGTTAAGGTCTGTGGTAGGCAAAATTTCAAGAAAAACCCTGCCTCAAGGTTTCGCCCACTCTGTGAGTGCACAGCTTTCCCCAGGTCAATCACTGTGGCAGGACGTAGGCACTGCCAAAATGGGACTGTACTAGATCAGCTGCTAGATCGATTGACCCGAAAACAGGCACACAGTCTGCATGGGCATCAACCAATCACATGAGCCTTTGAAAAGCAGAAAGCTTTCTCCAGTCAGTTTCAGACCAGCTGAAATAGTCTAAGCCTGAGAAGGACCCAAGAACATCTCTGGTGACTGGAAGACAAAGGGGACATCTGAGAGCAAGTGGGCTTTTGCTGAGAGAGCAAGGGACAAGGGCTTCAAACCCACAACTGTGAGGAAATGAGTGCTCACAACTGCTCCCGAGCTTGGCAGATTACTCAGGGGCCCAAATGAGAATTGCAGCTCCTGCTTGATGTCAGCCTGGTAAGACTGAGCAAAAAGGTTCCATCACTCTGTCCAGGCAGCCAAACTACATAACCATGAGCTAAGAGACAGGTGTGTTTTTTAAATCTGCTAAGTTCTCAGCAATGGGTAGCTCAGCTGTAGAATTCTACTGTGTTCCAAGCAGCATTTTTTTTTGATGTTCATAGCTTTATTTACAATGAGAAAAAAAAATGAAAAATAATCAAAAGAGCTCTGAGTAGATGGTTAAACACATCATACGTATATCATGAAATACTACTAGACGATAGGAAATAATGCCCTTTTAACAACTGGGATAGATCTCAAAGGCATGACAGTAAGCCAAAATCACCGAAAATGCCACACTGTGTGTGATTTCATTTGTGAGCATTTTCTAAATTATAAAACTACATACATTGAAAATAGAAACATGGTTGTAAGGTAGTAGAGGGACTAGGGGACAAGGGATTCCTATAAAGGGGTAGCAGGAGGTAATTATTTGTGGTGTTGGCACAGATGGCAGCCCACATAGATGATGTCACTGTGACTGTAGTGGTTATGCTGTGATAAAATTATATAAAATCTATGAGAAATAAAAAGTGATTTCATCTGCTAAGAATAGAATATTAATATTCAAAATCAATTCAGTTTTCATATATGATCAACAAACACCTAGAAATAAAGTTAAGAAACAATTAACAGTGACATTAAAAAGACACTATGATATGCTATACATTCAACATCTTGGGTTTCTACACTAAAAAAAATCTGCAACATTTTATAGAGAGACATTAAAGAGGACCTAAGTAAATGGATACACATATCATATTTATGGAACCTACTGTTTATTTTTCAACTTTTCCTAGGCCCTGGCATTCCATTAAAGTGATAATCAGCTCCAAGAATAGCTATTTCCTGCGATGAATTGCATAACTTGAAAGACTGTACTTCATAAATATATTTCATTGAGAAGCAAACATCACTTTTTAGTTTCTGTAAAATGAATTCATTGAGAGACATGAGGAAATTTGGCAGATTCAAATATTACAATTTCAATGATAAATGAAGTGAAGACCTTTGTTCAGGAGAACCTGTTGCTAGTGTGCTGGAGGCAGAGGGTAGAATATTTCCAGACAGATGCATAGCTCTTAAGTATGAGAAATAGCGCCTGTGTTGGAATATAAGCAAATAGGTATGAGAAGGCATGTGGTTCAATTATTTGTCCTGTTTGAACAAAGACAGCCCCAAATGGGACTGCTGATAGGGGAGGATGACTTACTCTTCTACACATCTGGGGATATTTACGACTTAGGTTGAAAACCGGCACGTGCTGTTCACACGTAGGCAAGATTACGCTCCTGAATGAGGCCCCATCACTTCCTGTGTGCGTACCCCCTGGACATGGGCTGCCTGAGGCGACAGTGAGCACCCCTGAGCCACGCTCACGGGAATCCACCCCTCCATCAGCCGAGTTGCTGAGGGAGGAGATCTGGTGGTGAGCTATGACAAATGCTCATTCAGAAAATTAGAAGCATAAGGAAAAGGTCTTTCATAAAGATAAACTTGTTGAAGGAAAAGATACATGCCAAGTGCTAATCTTATCGCAGGAGAACTTAAGAACATGTCTGTTAAAGTCAGAAGTAAATATGTTTCCCCCTTTCCAAACGTCACTCAGTGAGATCACTGACAAAATAAATGTATAACCTTGAATTCCTCCCAGCCTCAGTGTCCATTTTTATTATGCGCTGGCTAATATGAGAATCACATCATGTCAAAGTGAAAGTACTGTATATTAATTCTCGGAACATAGTTATTATAAAGGTGAAATTGTTTTGATTCTAATGGTCCAAAAGATTCAGCTGGAGTCTTACACTTTCTCAGGAAATGAGGGGGAAATTTTTCATCTGTTCTCCACAGATATTGTTCAGATCTATGCCAAGGACATAAGCCATTTCCGCAGAGCAGTTCTATGAAGGACCAGACATAGAAATAAGTGTCTCATAACTTAATTCTCCCCAAACAGTAAAGGCGGCAATAAGTTGAGTTAATATCAAAATGATTTCTCTTTCAAAAAACCTTAAGATTAGAGGCGATAGTTTTTTCATTCTCTGAATTTTCTTTGATCTGAAGGAATAACATTTGGTTTGCTATCATGTTTGACTATTGCCAAAAACATCTTGGTAATTCAATTTAAAATTATTCTGATGATATTTAGTCTGCAAAGTATGAGATAAATTTTTGGTGGATCTATTAAAGAAACAAAATAGTATAAGAGAATAAAAGAGTGCTCTTACTACTTTTGGTTTTTCATCAATAATATAGGTTTCAACGATTTTGTGATAAAAATGACTTTCTGTGGTCAAAAATAACTTTTGTTTGGTCCCTTTCTAGTCCATCTATTCTGTTTGCTTTGTCTCTTTTCAATAGAATTGAAATTTAGCCAGTTTTAAAAATACTTCATTATTGTATTTGAGAAAGACCCTAATACATCCTTGATAGATGGAGTGGTGGTAGACCAATTTGTAGTAACAATTTGTGTGCATTAAACTTCTAACTTTTATTGTCAACATTGACTAATCAATTGTCATAGTTCTCTGAAACAATGATTGTGTTTTGTCTAAAATACATTTATGAAATTGCTTTAAGCAGTGCCACTATCAAAGTGGCATTTCTAAAACTGCCACACTTCATCTACTCATTTAAATCTACCCACCTCCTTTTTGCAATTTTTCTTAATTATTTAACAAGTGAATAAGGTTTCCTGCAGAGTTTGCGAGTTAATTGCAGAATAACTATCTTAAAAATGGCAGGAGCTCCCTAGCATCCATAATTTAGCAGCAGAGTGTTTGGAATAATCCCATTAGTGTAAAAACATCCAGCACAGAACTCAAAGCTATAATCTCATTTCTTTTTTTATTTTTATCATAGTACATCTATGTATTTGCCTATAAACTTAAGTTTTGAATAAATGTGTAATGCCAAAATTTTATTTTGAAAAGCTCCAGCCAATAGAAACATTGCAAGAGTAGTAGCTAAGTACCCATTCTTTACCTGGATTTACACAAAATTAACTAACATTTTGTCACAATTGCATGCTTTCTTATCATGCACATAAACACATATTCAGATACACACATACTATTGACAACCATATGTGTGTTCACATATATATGTACAAAAGCTATAAATATATATACATGTTATATACACAACTGTATGTGTGTGCATATATATGTTGCTAAATAAATTAGGATCTATTCATTCATAATCTTACTCCAAGAGCTGGTTATTAGTAAATGGCATGTGTAAAATAACAATTTTTAGAGTTTCAAAACTTAATATATTTCTCATCACACGATAATTTAACAAACTTAATTCACTGATAAATGAAGAGAAATTCTAAGTCACCTTTGTCCCAGTTACCAGATAGTTAAATCACAGCTTGTTATTTCACTTCAGCTACTGTCAATAACAGCCTCTGGCTGCCAATCTTGTGTCCCCCACTCCAAGGCTGCTATCTTCACTGCAAAAGTCCGATCTAATCATCTCTCCTGCACTCTGAACCCCCGTGACTCCCGGTCTTTCTGAGTTAAGTTTATGTTCTTAAAGACCAGCATGAACTTGCGCTGACTCCCTGCAGTCCTTTTAGTCCATCTCCTGAAGTTCCTATACCACCAGGGAAATCCCAGCCCCAGGACCTTAGCATCTGCGGCTGCCTCTGAATGTGACGTTCTTCCTTTCTTATCCCCACCGCTGGCTCCCTCTGCTCTTTTGGTTCTTGACTCCAGTGTTGCATTCCTGTGGACAAATCTTTTCAAAAAGGTAAAATTTAAAACAAAAACGAAAGACATGAAAGCCGTACACAGCGTCCCCTGTCTTCTCCTGCGTCCCCTGTCTTCTCCTGCCCGGGCTTTCTCATAAGCACGTAACTGAATGTTACAAGCTCTATCTTTTATTTATTTACCCACATGTAAGCTTTGGAAGGTCAGGGATATTTGCTTTCTTTGCTTCTTTATTATCAGTCCTATAATGGTGCCTGGCACAAAGGGAGGTACTGGCTAGACTTCTTATTTGCTTGTTTGATACAAGTGTCTATAAAGCAAACAATACGGTCACAGAGTTTTAATAGCCAGTTCATGTATTTGACTTAATTGCTTGAAGGCAGTTATTAGGACTACCTTTTGACTTATTTATGCTGTTGCTGCTGGTCTTGGGTTCTCACTGCTGGGGGATCTCACTGTTGGGGATGCGCACTGTCCTTGTGATATGGGGGGGGTAGGGTAAGGAAGAGAGACGTAGGCAGACAGAGACAGACAGACGTCCCATCAACTTTTTGGGCTAATCCCAGAAATACGGTCAGAGCACCCCCTGGTCAGGGGAAAGGACCATGCAGAGTGTGAAAGTGTGGATCCCCTGTTTAGGGTGAGTGAGTTGGTCAGGAATTGTCCTCCATTAACCTGTATACACAGCACCTGGGGTGTTGCATCTTCCTCAAGACTGACCGGCCCAGTGAATGTGCGCATGCGTAAACGCGCACTCCTGGGCCTAGGAGTTCCCCCCCCCCACTCTCAGCCAGGGGATAAAGGGGCCACAGAGAGCCCGAGAGCAAGAGCACACAATACATGCATGCGTATGAGGGCACACAAAGAGAGAATTCGAGAGAACGGCAGAGAGAGCCCAGAGAAAGAGCGTGAAGATTCCTAGGTGACTGGGAGGCTCACCTGCCTCGTGGTCTCCCCAGGCTCCCCAGCCCTGGGCCTGGCCTGGCCTGCCTGGTGTGTATGTGTAACTGCTAAAACCAGTAAAGAACCTATGCAGACTGGTAAGCCTGATTCCTGATGTCCGATGCTCGCCCTGCCAACTGGCGGTGAGAACTGATAACATTACAGCATGACACAAAGTAGAAGGGATGCTGGCAACTCTCAAAGCAGTTGCTGTTATTTATATTTACCATTTTGCAGCTAGCCAGCTTGAAGCCTAAAGATGTCAATTTCCCCAGGTTATATGATTGAAACTAATACAAAAACAATTCTGATATTCTGCTCAGCCTCCTTCGAGGCTCACTGATAAATTCAGATATAACAACTTCAGAAAGCCAAGAGATACACCTTGACCTTGCACATGCCAGACACTATTTACCTGCTTCACCTGTGTCTTTGCATTTAATCACAGGAGAGCCCTGCAAGGTAGGAGTGCTTACAAAATACATTCCAAAGGAAGAGAAGCAAGGATAGGGAGCTAGAGTGACTGTCTCAGGACCATACAACTAAAAGGTGTCAGGGCTGGCGTCCAAACGCAGAAGCCTGGCTTTCGAGTCAGTGTCCTAGACTGCATGGTCTCTCAGCCATGCAAAGAAAGCACGCAGCTGTGGCAGGCTGAATGAGCTGGTCAGGCTTCTTCTGCATTGGCCTCTATGAGCAGCACCTGTGGTGATGCGCCCTCTCTGTGACTGGACATGCCCAGCCCAGTGGGTGTGCATTTGGGTGAATAGGCTCACCTGGGCCTAGGACACGAGGTTAAAAGGGCAGTGTCACCTTGGGAGAGTGTGAGGAGACCGTGGAAAAAGAGCGCAGGAAGGAAAGAATGCAAGAGAGCGCCAGTGAGAGCATGAAGATTCCTGATTCCTGGGGGATATAGGGGGAGGGGGCTCCAACCCCCTGCCTGCTTGCAATACTTGGCCCAGCCTCCCTGCCTGGTGAGCCTATTTACATGATTTCTTGAGAGCATTAAAGCCTGTAAAATCCATGGAGGGTTCTGACATTTTCCCTTGACTGCTAGAACTGGGCTGGGGTAAGTTCAAGTCATGATTAAAAACTCTGGGCTTTCTAAGATGATTAAATGGAGGAGTCATGTTAGTTCTGATTTTTCTGGTGAGGAAACTTTCATCCAACAGGCAAAACTACCTCCATTACACATTGTGCCTACTGCATGGGGGGCTCTCCAGTCATACAGTCTTGTGTCCAGGGTTGGATCTGGTCCAGGTAGAATCTCAATGCTGACTATGATGTTCTTGAGGAAACATTGCCTCCTTTCAATGAATGAGGAAGCCACACACAGAGATGCCATCCAGTACATGGGAAATTCCTCTCTTCTCTTTCTTCTTTCTAGCTCATAAAAGCTTCCCATTCCAATGGCAATAAGTCACTGCAGAGAATGCATTTTCTAAAGGATCACTGTCCTTCTTGAGTAGGGATGCACTTAAGGCAGGCATGCAGTAATCCTCAGAAATGCACCGCCGGGAGTGTCTTCTTGCTTAATTAGGGCTGGCACTAGGCCACTTCTTCCTAGCCTTGAACCAAAGCAAGAGCCCTGGAAGGAGACACTGGTATTAGAAGGGCTATTTTAGGGGGGTGTAAAGCAATGGCCTGATGCCAATCTGCAGAAAACAAAGTCAAGCACTCTTGCTACCAAATGAAATGTCAAAATGCCCGACTTTATTGTAGCCAGAGATGAAATCCATCACTGTGTCCATGGGCAGGATTTAAATATGATCTTTATTGTTTGAAAAGACCCTTGAATCCCTTTTCAGGAGAGCATTATAGCAATAAATATGACTTCCCCAAAAGTATCTTTTGAACACTAGGAAGACACCTTCATTGTAGTATGTAAACATGTTCTTGCTTCCTTGAATAGCCTACTATCTTCTTTGAAACAGTACATTTTATCAAAGAAAAAATGGCTGGTTCATTCCAAGTGGATGACAAGATTTGTGGTTTCAGCTGGTGCTATATACCCCTACCCTCAGGTTCCACACATGCTCAGATTTCCAGGGAAGTTTAACATGTACAGCACATTTTACTTTTTCACAGTTCCTCTATTAGTGACTGCCTATTTTAGTATGAAACCATGCTAGCTGGGGGCCACAGCACCCTATTAACTAGATCCGTTATTTCCTTCAGAACTGGCTCCGGCTTAGCATTTTTTCATCTCTTTTAGTACTGGGATTTTCTAAGATAATTTTCTCAGATAATTCAACCCCTTCTAGACCTGAATTTCTTGTCCCCAATCCTGCCTTTCTATGAGCTGGTGTTAAACACCTAGAATTTATGTATTGATGCTGGTTAGCTATTAACATAATCCAACAATTACCTCTCTTGTATGTTCTTATACAGACACCCCAAGTCTCAGACTGAATTTGATCCTTTTGGTCAATGTTACTTGCATTTCACATTTTTTCATGTTAGTCACCTTTAATTTTTAGATCACTGGTTTCAGATTGCTACACTACACTGACAGTGCCACCCTGATGTCTACTGACATTTCCACCTCCGTATTCCGTACCTGCATGGCAGCGGGTATGTTTGAGTTGTTACCCAAACTTGTAGCTTTGGCTTGTCCTCACTACCATCACCGCAAGACACCATCACAACAACAGAGAGATACTCTAATAAAAGAAATGACAGCTTCTAGCAGAATGCGCAGAAAAAATATACTGCATAGAGTTCACAGATCCTGAATAAAAAAAAAAATCATCAAAACATAACTAAGAGAGGGTCTCACGGAAAACTCAGTTTTTGTCGTATGCTACAAGGTTAGTTTAAAGAGAACTTCAGAGTTTATATTTTTCAAAGAAAATAGTGAATGCAAGCATTTTTCTTTTCCTTTTTATAGCTATAACATTGGTTCACAATGCTGTATATGATTTAGGAATATAGGATCACAATTTTTGAGTGAATGTTCCCACACTACAAACAATAGTCTTAAACAAAGAGTTAGACCACATGGGCTTTATAGACATGTGTAGGGCACTGCCCCCAACAAAAGCTGAATATACTTTTTTTTTTTTTCTCAAGTGCATGTGGAACATTCTTCAGAATAGTTCACATATTGGGTCACAAAACAAGCATCAATAAATTAGTGAAGATTGCAGTCCTATGCAGTATCTTCTGTGACCACAATGGTATCAAACTGGAAATCAATCACAGAAAGCAGGGAGAATCATTAATATGTAGAAATTGAACAGCAATCTATGGATTGACTATTGGGTTAAGAAGGAAATCAGACAGAAATTGAGGAGACTGCAAAAGTAGTACTAAATGGGAAGTATAGACCAATACAGGTTCATGCATGGAACAAGAGTGCAAATTGATTATATTGCATCTCACCTTCAGGAAATAGAGAAAGGTGAACAAGCAAAATGAGAGACTAGTAGAAGAAAGGAAATAAAAATCAGGGAAGTAAATGAATTAGAAATTAAAAAGATAGTCCAAAAGATTAATGAAACCAAAAGTTGGTTCTTGCGAAAATAGATAAACCATTAAACTAGTTTCAAAAAGAAAAAGTAGAAAACTCAAATAAGTAATATCTGAAATGAAAGAGAAGTTACAACAGTTGTCTCAAAAATTTAAAGAATCATTAGAGCTTACTATGGAACATCTGTAAGCTAGAGTAAGTTGAATGACCTAGGAGAGACAAATCCTTAGGAATATACAACCAGCCGAGACTGAGTCAGGAACAAATTGAACACTTGAACAGACCAAGGAATTTGAAGCAGTAATCAAGTCTCTCCAAAAAACAAATGATTAGGACAAGATGGTCTCACTAATGAGTTCTACCAAACCTTCAAAGACAAACTCATACCTATGCTTCTCAAAAATTGAGAAAGAGAAAATACTTTCAAACATATGTATGAGGCTGACATTACCTTCTACCAACACTAGAAAACTAGGAAACCTGTAGGCCAATTTCCCTGGTGGACAAAAATACAAATATCCCCTACAAAATTGTAGCAAACTAAATTCAACAATGTGTTCAAAAGATCATACACCATGAGGTGGGCTTTATTCCAGGGAATGCAAGGATGGTTCAGCATGTGAAAATCAGTTTATGTAATTTACCACATCAACAAAAGGAAAAATAAAAATCCTATGACCATACCAGTACATTCTGAGATAAAATTTTTAATAAGACTCAACACCCATTTATAATTAAAAACTCAAAAAGTGGGGCTAGAAGGAATATAGCTCAACACAGAGAAGACCATATGTGCCATATCCATAGCTGATATTCTCAATGGTAAAAGATAAAAAAACAAACTGCAACTGCAAACTTTTGCATTAAATTCTGATACAAGATGATGACCTCCAGTTTCTACACTATTATTCTATATAGTGTCATTAATGGATCTTAAATTGCCAGAAAGCAAGGAAGCTGGGGCTGCAAATTTTTCTGAAATTTTAATTTTTTTGTGAAGAAAGAATACATTGCTTCATTCAAAAGTCTCACACTAAACTATGTGAGGAAAACTACAAGCAGGTTCTAGATCATTAATGAAGAGTGCCCAAGCTCCATAAGTTAAAGTTTTAAAGGATTTCAACTTAACGCACAGACATGATGAACCCTAAGAACAAATCTTCACTTTTACAATGAAAATCAATAGGAAAAATGTATGTGATCATTATTTATAAACAATCTTTTACAATCATCAGACACCTGCATTCTTCTTTTAAGATAGAGCTCTAAACCAACAACGTATTGAGTTACTAGCATGTTCTCATGGATTAACGAACCCAGACTTCCTACAGAGCAATATACCTATAGCCTAGAATATAAAAAAAAAGAATTTTACTGGAGGTCAAGACCAACTGTGTAATTTGTGGGACCCACAGAAAATTCTAGCTTACTTCTCTAAAGTGATTTAAAAATAAAAAGAATTTCAAGACAATAGAGGGCAGAATCTAAATGGGAGGTTCCACTAAGTTTAACATTCCTTAAGCATCATTGTCATGAATCTGGTCTGACTGGAAATCAAGAACATAGTATGTAAAATGCATAAGCAGTTTTTCATGTATCCAGCTATGTATCCATCAGCCCTTCCTGGTCAATTCAACAAAACAAACATCTCCCCTCTTATCAACCAACCAACCAAACCGTATCTTACAAGAGAAATTCTCTTTGGGATCTGGTGCTCATACCATGTTGGTAAGGCTCATAAGTGTTCTAAAACTAACACAGGATTTTATAAATACAATTATACACATTCTCAGTCTTTTAAAGAGAATTATCCGTGTAGTTAACCTTTTAAAAAGGAAGACATGATCAGTGAAGAATATAACGGGGCAAAGGAAAGGCCCATGCAGATATTTATCGAGGAAATCTGACAGAGACTTGGCTCCCAGATTCCACTTGAGCCTTTTATGGTGTCATGTTCTGGAACTTAACTTGGAGTTTAGACATCAGGGCTCACATGGCTCATACCCGGAAATACTACAACTCCCACAGGCATATATTTTTCTCTTTCTTTTATAAATGTATGTTCCTCCATCTTGCTGGTCTGGCAAAACAATTGACATCAGTCTTGACAGTACTGGAGTGGCAGGTTACAAAGGGTCTCCTGGGTGAGGAGAAGCGCAGAGCAGATGATGCCATAGATGGAGTTAGCTCATTCCTATTATCTACCCAATAAGGACTGGAGAGAGATTTATGTGCTGAGAAATCAAGTGATCAGTGATGTTGTAGGCGAATATCTCCAAAGCTTGGGTTGTACTGAATCCTATCACATGAGGGAGAAGAAGCAGATGTGACTTCCCAACTGGCGGGGGAGAAGGACTGGGTTATAGCTAAGAAAGAAACTATGTGGATGCATATGTGCCTGATTACACAACGATGCCCTTTCTCATCACATATATCTAGAATATGCAGTTCACTTCAATGTTTATGTATTCCTTGATATTCTATCAGCTTGGGGAAAAAAATGACTGTTCTATAAATGTCATCATGAACTAGAATTATAACTTGTTTGTTTAGATAGCTTTGGTCTATCTCCTTGAGTTATTCCTATACTGACAAGAGACTCATACCATTCTCTTGCCTCTTAGCATAAGCACTATTTTCTCCTTTAGGTGTCATCTTTATAATGTCCAAATTTTGTAAAACTTTAAATTTTGAAGATATTAAAAGCCCTGTGACATATCTTTTCACTGAAAAAGTCAAGTATGTGTATCTTACTTCATGTGAGAAAATAATATTGCTATTTCCTATTTTTAGTTTTAAGTTCAGAATGTATTACTGAATGAAAAGACTTTCAAAACACTGTCAAAGGCACCCAACAATATAAAAAGGGAATAGAGTACCCAAGCCCCCAGCATATAAGTCTGTGACTTTAGGGTTAAGAGAAGGGGGGGAGAGAGCTGCCTGAATCTAATCTTGTCCCACTCGGCAACCCTTGTATAGGACTTCCCTCTAGAATAATTTTAAACCATCGAGTTTACAAGTTTGAAATTTTAGAGTATTCAGTTCCAGGAATTAAGAGTAAAACTGCTTCCTATAACTGTGAACTTTCCTTACTCCGAACCGTTCCCATATCCTATGCACACACAGACCATTTCCTTTGACTTTCTTTCATATCTGTCCCTCCTCTCCCCCTTTACTTATTAAATTCTGTACAGACAGCATCTCTAGAGCTCACATGACTTTCTAGACTCTTCTACCTAAGCCCTGTTATCTGAAAAGTTACCTATGGAAAAAAAACATGAGATTGGCATCTCTTTATTTTATTTTTATTTATTTATTTATTTATTTATTTATTTATTTATTTATTTATTTATTTATTTATTTATTTATTTATTTATTTATTTATTTATTTATTTATTTATTTTTGAGACTAGGTCTTGCTATTTTTGTCTGTGGAACCGCAGGCTCTCGTTGCCCGGGGTACCACAGACTCAAGCCATCCCCAGCCTCAGCTTCCCAGGTAGCTGGGATGACAGGCGCGCGCCACCACGCCCAGCTATTTTTTTGGAACTAGGTCTCACTACGGGCCCCAGGCGGGACTCGAACCGCGATCCCTAGCCCCTGCCGCTTCATAGGCTGAAGCTTACAAGCACGAGCCACCGTGCCCGGCTCTGGCATCTCTTGTGTTCTTCCCCCAACAATGGGGCTTGTGGGTTACTTATACACATTACTCAGCACCCAAAAATCCAACCAGTAACAAAAGACGTATTTAATTAGCTGGCCATGAAGTAAGCCAAATTCACACAACTATAAATTTAAGTTGACAACTCTAACAGTGGTCCCTTCTGCCTTAAATTTCTTAAATGGTTCGACAACTATTTAGTTCAGGCAGTAATATGTCAGTACATGTTCTGTCTTATATTACAACTCCAATATGAAAATGAGTATGGGATCTTTTTTCAAAAGTAGTCATAAATTAATGTTGTTTTTACTATTCTTTTTTGCTAAGAAGTTATGGAGGAAAAATGTTTCAATCTTCTGATTTATTTCCCTCTTTTCTAGTTTCTCACAGTTAAAAACTGGTTGTCTATTATCTTTGTTCTTGCAGTAACACTAAATTCTCATTGTTCTTCTTCAGCCATATTAGCAATCTTTGAGATGTTTTATTCAAATGAACACAAGTAAACAACATTCAGTTCTTTTTGTCTCCCTCCTTGTATATGTGCTACTGGATTTCTGGATTCCAGTGGGAACCACAGGAACAGCTGTGTTGAAAGATTTGTAGGTTTTTTTTCTAGAAAGTACACAATTTCTATCAATCATGCACATGAATTTAGGAGATCATGCATGAAATTTGCCAAATTGTGATCTTAAACACTCAAGAAACCTAAGCAAATGCTTTCTATTAAACTTAGCTGTCTTAGTTATCACACATCATTGGGTCTACTTCATACTTCATTGCCTACATAGGAATTATCTGTTATCATTCATTATGTGGCATTGGCAGTATGAGTTATTTGCCCACAGTGGTAAAGCACTGGGAGTGACTACCCAATTTATGGGGCCTGATGCAACATAAAAACGTACAGCCTGTTATTCAAAAAGTACTAAGAGTTTCAAAATGGTTGCAGCAGAGCATGAAACCAAGTTCAGGGCCCCTTTGAGCAGGGGACCCTACACAGTAGCACAGGCCAGATTCCCGTGGAGGCAGCTCTGAAGAGTGGTACATTTCTGGACTCCTAAGTCTTAGGCTCTAAAATTACATTTCCTCCCTTCAATCTGCACCAGTGATGTGCAAACGTTTGGAGCTTAAATTTCTCTTTCCACATATGTAGTGGATATGCTTTCACAAATTACCCTGGCTAAGAAACTAAGATTTATATATATATATATTTCTTAAACTTTTGGGTTTCATCCAGGTGGGTAAAAAAAAATCTCAGTAACATTCCAAAATGGAAGAATTACACCACCATACGTGGACATGCTAGGAGGGAGGGAGAGGAAGTCTTCAGGTTTGGGATTTTTTCGTTTGGAATGCTTACCCCAAGTATGCATGAATGAATGGAGGTCAAGTACAAATTCTTGTTGAGAAGACACCCATAGGATTCCCAGATCAGTCACCTGCACTTTCACCAACTCCACAGTCACTCATTTATTCATGAGCCTGGTGTTCAACAGCATTTTTACTCCCCAGGTGCAGCACCTTCATAAAGGAGGTGGTCCAAGAAAAGAGAAGGCGAGACAGTCTGTCAGGCAAATGCTGCCATCTAGAGAGATAGAGTAAAGAACATACACTGCTAAGTGTTCGATACAAGCCAAACTGATGAAAACTCGCAGGCAGTGAGTGTTAATTTTCCAGGAGATCGTCCCTTAGAAGAAAGCAGCATTTTATGAAAAGAAATGAGAGATAATTCACTTTCAAGATTGAAAATTGTTCTGCTAGTATTTTTTTCTTACAGAGAACCTATCGAGAGAAATATTTTTAAATTTTAAGCAGGAACATTTAAAGGTAATATTCCAAAGACTGTGTATGAAAGTGGAAGACAGCTGATTATCTCACCTGCCTAGAGAACAAATGAGCATACTGTTTTATTTCTAATTTGTTTAAACCAATGCAAAAAGTCACAAGAGGGTTGAGTTATCTGTAACCTATTGGCTAGTTTACTTCATTTTCATCATTTAGTATAAATAATTCTGTTACTCTGGTTGGCTGTTAAAGAAGACAAATTACAAAATTTAAGAAAAAATACAAAGGAAATGCTAAAAAAATGCCCTCCACTCCCCCCCCCTCCAAAAAAGGGCATGAGTTTAGTTTGTCTCTATATATTACCTTCACCTAAAACAACTCCTAAGGACTATAGTATACTGAGATGGTAATACCCAAAGTAAAGTATATGCCAAGACATTGCTAGTAACTTTTATGTATACATTGTCTGGATTCCTGGCATACAATCAAATTCTTATTTAAGCAGTATCCTAAATTATTTTTCCCTCACTCCCTCTGCCCCCTCATCCTAAATGATTTAAAATCCAAATAGTGGCAAGGTTCTACACTTCTGTTTCAGCTGCTCAGTATTTAACTGTAGGAAAAATTTTGAAATTTAATATTGCATCATAAGTTTCACATATTTCTGAGCAATATATTTATCTGAACTACATTTTGATAATATGTATACACATATATCACACTTGATATTTACAATGATTAAAAAATGTGCAAATTGAGACCTACCATTCAAATTTGTTGAAATAGGTTTTGGCTTTAATAGGAAGAATAGTTAAATAGGTTGTTCTAAGTGCTGGGGATGCTACAAAGAACAAATAAGAGGTGTGAGGCTCCATGCAAACTTCCTAAATTCCTTCAAGCAGTACTTACAAGTAATTACTTGCAATTAAAAGTGAGGAGTTAGACTGAACTCAGTCTCCACTTACAAATCACATTTTTTTATGTCTCAGCGTGTTATTTCCCATATAGTTACTATGCCTTCATGCTCTGATGGAGGTTCTAAGAATTCTTATTTTAAATAATTTGAGAAATTGTTACAGGTAATACCAGTGTGGTTCTTGGAAAGTTCACTATAGTTTGAGAAAGATACTTTCATTCTTCACAAGCAACCTCTTTGGTCAATAGGGAAGTAGAAATCAAAACCATAATGAGATACCACTTGACATTCACGGGATGGTTAATATCAAAACAAAACCAAAAAAATCAGAGAAGTGTAGATGGAGATATAGAGAAGTTGGACTACTTGTAAATTGCTGGTGGGAATATAAACGGGTGCAACTGCTACGGAAAAGAGTTTGGCAATTCTTAAAAATAGACTATTCATGGAATTATCCACTGCTAGGTATAAGCCCAAAAGAAATGAAAGCAGGGATGCAGATATTTTTACAACAATATTAATAGCAGCAATATTTAGAACAGCCAAAAAGAGACACAAATCAAGTGTTCATCAACAGATAGGCATGTATCCATATACATGGATATGGATACATATACCAAGTGTAGTATGTGCATAGAATATTATTCACCTTAGAGGTACATATAATGAAATACTATTCATTTGGTGTATGCCTGAAGTGGAATAGTATATACCCTTAAAAAGGAAGTTCTTTATGTGCTATGTGAATGAAACTTCAAAGCATTATGGTAAGTGGAATAAGTCAGACACAAGAGGAAAAATATATGATCCCACTGATGTGAGATATTTATGACAAGTAAATTCATGGATATATAAAGTAGCAGAGAGATTACTGAGACCTGAAGGAAGGAGAAGGAACACACAAGTTTTTTGTTTAGAGTTTCTGTCTGGGAGGATGAAAAACATCTAGAAATAATGGCAAGGGTTACACACAGTATAAAAGTACAATAGTATAAAAGTACTAAAGATGACTGACAAGTACACTTAATTGTGGTTAAATGGTAAATTTTAAGTTATGGATATTTCACCACAATTAGAAAAAAATCTTCAGATTGTAATGTAGTTTATTTTCTCAGCGTCACTAGGAACCAGAGAGGTAATAAGAAAAGGAGGGTGAAAAGCTAACACAGTGCCTCTATTAACACTTAAGTACAGAAGCAAATAAATAAGCACTTGCCTAATTAAAACTTTAAACCAGGTATTTCCCAACATATATAATAGACAATGAAGTTCTTATCCCTACTATAATTCATCATCCACTGACATCAGAAAACAATGGTTCATTTTGGACAAAGTCAGGGAGCCCATTAGGACACATGTGGGTGATGGTTTTATATTAGGAAATTATTCTGTGAGTTACATATTTGAAGAATGTAACACCAGTGGGGGAAAAAGTGGTTTCACTAGACGTAAGTGCAAAGGGAGGTTTTGTGTTTTTTTAATCTTATTTGTTTTCTCAATTTCTTCTCAGTCTCAGAGATAGAGATTCTTGATTTGTGCTTGTGTTCTGAAAGTGACAGGACAAACTAATTTTTTGTTTTTACATTCTCCATCTCCTGTTGGAAATTCAACATCAAGATCCATCTGTGCCATGGAATGTATTTCTCAAATAATTTTATTTTAGATGGCATTTAATAACTTGAGTTGAAATGAATTGTTATTCCTGTAAAAGTAACTATAGAAAAGAAACCATTACAAAGTCTTCATGATAGAGTCTTCAAAAATTTTGCACCCATATGGTGCTCAATCAAAAAATGAAAAACCTATCAAACCACCGTTTCAATTGCAGGCACTGAACTGGCCAGCATGCAGTCTATTGTTGACAGCTACCTGGATTTTTAGGAACCCATGGAAGACGATCATCAATTAAATGTTAATACCCTTATATATAATTACCACCAATTCATATAGTTTTTTAAACAATCTTTATTCTTCTGTTCTTATTTCTATATATATTAATGTAGGCCTAGATTATTAAAACCTAAATTATTTTTAAAACTAAAATAAAATTGAATTTCAGTTTAACTGGGAAGGACCTTAATTGTTACATATCTTTAAGATTTGCCAGATTTACTATTATCTGTTATTATTTCTAAGTCTTACATATATGAATGTCTAAAAGGCTATAAAGCATTGTAAAAACAGATAAATTTTTCTGAACTTCCACATCAATATGGAAAATCTACTACTTCCAGAAATAATATTACTTCCAATTTGTTTATTATAATTTTGAATTCATGAGCATAATAACTCTAATATAGAAAAGTTGAATGATTTAGAAAACATGCACTAAAGTCATCTTTTCTGGGTTCAAGCCTTAGTTCTGCCATCAGTTTCCTCACCTGCAAAACTTAAAATAATAATATACTGACTTCTTAATATGGTCATAAAAGTTAATAAAGAACCTTGAACAATATTTGAGGATAAAATAAGCAATTAATAAATATGGTCTATTATTAGTTCCCTGTTAAAATTTAAGAATATTAATACTAAGAAGCAGGCACTGTACTTACCAGAGTTTCACATATAGTAAAGATATTAAATTCCCTAACAAATCTTGATAGGAAGTCATTTATAGTGCATTTGTTCATTGGAAGGTTATGGTCATTAAGATTTTTGCCAATGGTGTTTAGGTAGGAAACTTAAAATGTTAAATACAAGTTGCTTCTAGTAAACAAGATAGTAATAGGGAAAAAATGAAAATTTAAAGCAAATACATTTCACTTCATGCAAAGTCAAATCACACAAAAACATTTGTAGGCAACTGTTCATTATTTTAAGGTCTGTTTTCTAATATTCTTTGTAATAACTCAGCTGCTTTACCCAAAAGTCAATTCTATGATAAATAACAATAAACAGACGAAGGTCTAGTTTGGTTTGTAAAATATTTGTCAGTTAGTATTAGAATGAAATACTAGGCACAATTTGAAAAGTTATACAGCATTCCCATTTGATGTTGGTAAAGATCCAGCCATTTCCCACATATTTTAAGTAGTTTAGCAAAAACCAAATACATTTTAAAACCTCCAACAGTCATTTCTCTATAAAAATAAAATAAAATCCTTGATTTAAGCATTACTGATTAAAATTAAAAGTACTGGCAACACTTTAGGATGCAAATTTAAAGAACACTCACATAGACATGCTGCCACAAGTAGTGCAAACAACCTTTCCAAAACAAAGTTATCCTAACTCTGGGGTATTTCATGGAGTTATTTTCTTGTGCCATTGTTTTATTTGTTTCCCTGCTAAGTGAGTCGAATGTTTGTTTTCTATCTATCCTGATTTTGCTCTCCTCCCAAATGATAAACTCAGCATTCTACTAGTAGTATCAGCTACAAAAAATTAACCAACCTGACTTTTATTGGCTTGTTTTCTTGGACTACAAACATGATGAGCCCTCCCCCGCCCCCTGAAGTATAGAATCATATGACCATAGGGAATGGCTTCTACGGAAAGTTCTGTTCTCAATACTGTTTAAACACTAAATAAGGAATTATTTCTCACTCACCAGGATGAGTTACTCTATTGTTTAAAGTCCTCATTAATATTAAATATTTAATTTTTAAAGTCTTTTTTAAGTTGATGATACCCTATGAAATTTTAAACATTTTCATAAGGTTGAATAAGGTCTTATTATCTTTTTCTCCCTGTACCTTCTATTTTTATCAAAGTGCCTTTAAAAGAAAAAGTCAATGAATTGATTTTTGTATATTCAATTTTTAAAAATTTTTAGACTTCTGGAAGGGAGGTTTGAAAGGAAAAAACCTCCTCTCTCAAGGCAGATAGAAAGTAGCAGCAGGAAATTAATGCCAGGTTTTAAAAGAAAAAAAACTGCTAATATAACAAAGCAAATGGTGAGCCGGACACTATGTGTGAGACTCTCTAAGTATGGGCAGCTTTTACAGGATCCAGTGCCTTTTCCTACAGTTTCAGACTGAAGCGCCTATTAGCTGACATCTTCCAGGACTTGACTTGAGAAAATTTTAGATCTGCAAAACCTACCATAATTTTGTTTTGATCTTTCAAAAGAAATGGAAATTCCTTCATATCAGTATATTTCACTGGAAAGCTATCAGTATATTTCACTGGAAAGCTAAATCAGTCATTTTTCTATTATTTCTTTTGGCTCATGTCTTAAAAGTAGCATTCTTCTAGAATCTGTAATATGACTTTATTATACTTCCAACTCAAAAAAAAATAGTTCTAATAGTTGGCAAAGGGAATTATAATAGTGTTTATATGCCTGGCCATGCAGATATATGCTAGATCAGTTGTGGGAAACAGTCATTCAGATTGAAGCAAGAATGTCACCTAATATAGCTGTTCATCAACTAATTTTCTGAGTCTTAATTAGTAGCTGGGAATACCTGGTAAGTATACTCGAACTTTGGGAACAATAGGAAAACCAGGATGAGTAAAGAGACGCTCAACGGCCTTTTTAGGAAAGCTCATTTTTGGAACTTAATGTGAGGTTGATTAACATGTGCCAGAGAAAGTTTGCCAGTCCTACCAGACTGAAAAGTAACCCAGTCATTTCAACAACATTGTTAAATCATTAGCAAATTCCTTTGGTGAACTTTGGGACATGAATTATAGGAGCAGCCTACTAAGAATTCACCCGTGCGCCAAGCATACATATACTTGTACACATTCAACAAAGCTTACTGAGATTTACAATCATATCTTTTCACATATACTATGTAACCCCCTCAAGGGCCACAGCCAAGGCCAGATGTGGTATTTTTTCTATATTCTCTCCCTTGTCTTCTCTTTAGCTACATTTCAGAGTGCAGCACTCAGCATGCAATGTCAAATAATTGTTGTGCAGCAGACTGTACACTGTACATTCTGTATGGATCATGAAAAACCTATTTTTTCACAGTAAAAATGTACATCAAATTAAGATAAAAGAGAAGGGGAAAAACTAAAGCAAATTGTCTCTCCTTTCACTTAACTTTTCTGGTATTGATAGTGTGTAATATAAATTATTACAAGCAGACCATAAAAGAACACAAACGTTTCTATAACTACAGAAACAAGAGCTACTTTTATTTGATGAAAGCAACTAAAGATTAATGACTACAGATAACTAATCTCTTTTTTTCACCACTTCATCAAATACAACACTTCCAATTACTTAGAAAAACTCTGTGGTAATAATATGTTGCTCCAAAATGTTACCAGCTAGAAAACGCATTCTGTCATCTGGCGGACGTCCACTTCCCTAGCCCTCCCTCCATCATTAAAAAATACTTCAGTCATTTGATGCATTTTTCCAGAAAGCAATGAATAGGCTAGCTCAGCCACTGACTTTATCCACTGACATACAGACTAACTGATGGAAACTTCTACCAGCCTTAAGACTTTAAGCCTTGGTACAAGGGTTTACATCAGCCCCTTCACAGAAAAGGAAAGCCATTTAATCCCAGAAACTTGCTAAACTTCCTATAAGACAAGCCAGAGATTTTGTGTATTTTATTAATTCCCCAAATCAACAAAATAATGCTTTCATATCTCTGTATATTCATATTTCTTTTTTCCCTCATAAATGTTTGTATCGGAAAAAACAAGTGCTTTGACCCAACTTTCAGGAGGCAATCCTTATCCTATCTCTGCTATTCTTTGTTCTTCCTATTAAGCGCTGCTGCTTGCTTGGGTCCCTGAGAATAACTGCTGCCACTCCATTTTGAAATAATGTGCAGGTTTTAAAAAAAGAGAGAAAAGAGAGAGAGAGAGAACACCAGGGACGCTTGCTTATCCCCCCAAAAGCAAATTCGAAAACGTTTCACCATTTAACCAGAAAATGAGTAGAGCTTACATTTGTCCATGTGCTGTGCTTTTTATTAAATTATTGAAAGTTTTTTGATTTCACTGATTTTTTTTTTAATTCTCAGCTCCAATGTATATTTTCTATGCATTTGCACTGAATGAGAAAAAACTCCCCCAAAGATTGCATACCAACAAGCAGAGCCTCCTGTTCCCTGAGATTGATGTATGTTTATGAGGAAATCCAGCATGCAATTTTCAAAACCTGCAGGTTCATTGTAAGTTAAACCATGTGGCCTCCACTCAAATCATTCCTTCCTTTCAAAATCGCTCATCAAAACTCCCAATTTCCCTCTTCCCTTCAATCTTTCTGCACTGATGAGCTCAGGCCAGCCCCCAGCTCTGTGTCAGGGAGACCTGGCGTGGGGAAGCAGAATGGGGTGGGGGACGGGGAAGGGGTGGGGGGAGGGGGAGGGGTGGGGGGGGAAGGAGTCGGAGGCTGAACCACCAGCAACCTGGGTGACTCCCTCCATCACAGGCACCCCCATTGCCCTCGAAAACACTGTGCTTTGACTTTCACTCTTAAAATCTGAAGTAAAACATTTTTTAACAAAAATAGGAAACTTTTCTCTAATAAGAAACATAGATCATGTTTTCTGTGCGCATCAAAATCATCTGGAGGTTTGATAAAAATACAGATTCCAGGCTTCCTTCTTAAACTACTAAGCAGAACATTAACGGGCATGTAGGGTATTTGCATTTTAAATTGGAGACCTTCAACACAGGACATGAAAATTACTTTTATGTCGAAAATGAGGTAAACACACTGGAGACAGTTTGCTCATAACAAAAGCAAAATTTTCAAACGTGCGTGTCACTCACCGACTGAATACTCAGTCTTGAGCAGAAGTTAAGATTTTAAGCTTTCTACAATAATATCAGTAAATTTTTACAAAGGAAGAGGAAAGAGCAAACACAGCTTTTGTCTCATTAACTTGGGTTTAGGTGATCCTGCAGCATTGCGTAATGCCCAGAGTAATATGTCATCCTTTGAAGTTGACGAACGACCTTGTAGGACCTTAATTCTCAGACAAAAGTTGAAGTATGATCTTAATTCTCAGACAAAAGGGAAAAAATACAACTGGGGTAAGGAATTTGCTGTCCATTTTAAATCTTTCGTTGGTTTTTTGTTTGTTTGTTTTTGTTTTTGTTTTTCACTTAGCTGAGGCCTCATTTACCTCAGAGCTGTTAAGTCACAACATAAAGGGTGATTTAGGATTAGCAGCTTACCCAGGTAAGCAGAGGGCTTCACTCAGACTGGGAAATCAAGCCACGCTCTTGGGGTTCCACTGAGGAACCCCAGGCCTCCTCAGTCTCTGAGGCGAGCTCCTGGGGACACACGAAGCACAGGGTTAGCTCGAGCAGTACCATCCTCCCCTCCGCCCCTGGCCCCCAGCCCTACCCAGGAGACGGGATACCGGATATCAAAACCTTTACCGGAAGTCTAACCCTGAAGGCCTTACTTCTGTGCAGTAGTTAGCACCCTCTCCGACAGCTCATCACAAAATCGTGGCAGAAACCAAGTCCAAGTTCCAAGTCATGGCAGCAGTCACAACACTGTCTCATTCACAGGAGCAGCCAGCATGCGCCACTTCGCCTGCTACTGCTTCAGTGCCTGCACGGTTTGATCTGCCCATCCTGAGGTGGCCTGTTTTCCAGAGGAAAAAGAGGATACCATATAATACATGATTTAATGTGTTGTAGGAAGTGTTATCAGAGAGGCGAGGTCTTTCCATGCTTTGGGGCTCGTCACAGAGCTGGTGCTGCAAAGAAGGGTGTTTGCTCAGAAAGCCCTCTGAATCCTGACTCTTAACATAATCCCCCAGGGGTCCACGCACATTCTAGTCACAGGTGGATTGCTCTAGAAGAGGAACAGTGGGAGAGGTGACAAGGGGAGTCTGGGGCCTTGAGCTCCCAACACATTTCGAATTTCATTGACTGATGATGAAGGGTCAAGGAGGAGTTTGAACAAGATAGTAGTCTTAGGATGGGTGATACGTATTAGGACTTGGAAAATAATCTGATATACGGATATATGCATATATATGCATAAACATGTATGTATAGAACATAAAAACAATTAGGGTCCTCTTGTAGTTCCCTTGACAGTCATATAGGATGCTACTTACTAGAGATACTTAAGTGATTCATACATTATCCCCAAATTTTTATTTATTCTTAAGGATAATCAGAAATCCTTATACCTAGTTTGCAGGAAGCAAAATGGCCCCACGAGTATCACTTTTGGTCAACACTTTATTAAATAGCAATTTAACAGAGACTTAGTGCCTAGATGAAGAGACCACAAAACACATGTCAACACAGTCCACAACTAAAGAATCTAATGCAAAACTGAGACAGCAGCAAGAGAAATGAGAGGCAATAGGAACAGATAGGAAGGAGAAAGGCAAGTATATGCAGAGGTGGGAGAATGGAACAAGAGAAGAGGAAGAGACACCCCTGTTCCCACGTGATGGCTCTTGGAGCTGGGGATCTTTGTGCCATTAGGAAGACTGGGTGACAGAGAGGCCGTAGTGGAGGAAATAGAATCAGAGTCACTTCCCTAAAAATATATTGATAATTTATAGAATTCCTCCCCCCCAAAAAATTGACCCTACCAATGAAACATCCAGAGTGTGATCTATAATTCAAGAGTATGAAGTGTGTTATCCGTACTCTCTTTACATCTGCACCTCAGTCCTGTTTCCACAGTAAGGCCTCTCTGAGAGGCAAGGGTATGGCAGGGTTGCTAGGTGGAAAGAAGACATGTTTGCAGTTGTGAACAGAGTTGATGCGGGAAACCATCTGCTGAAGGCTGTCACCCTTCCTCACTCAGATGCTGAGCAAAGCATTTTCCTGCCACAACTGATAGGCCAGACTAATTCCTCCAGTAAGACTTCTCAGATGCTGGGCCAGTACCAGCTGTGCGTGATGATCCGCTTGTCTGACTGAAGCATAGAAGCAGTGAGCTGACTTCCTGTGTCCACCATCATGGTTCCATAGCTTCACGTTAGTAGCTGTGATGACAGGTTCTGTGAAGACCTGATTCCTATTGGTGCTGTACCAGAGAGGCTGTTCAGAAGATCTCATACCAGCTACAGCCCTTAATACCACTTGGGCTCCAGGTCCCTTGTGCATTTCATATGTGCTGTGAGGACCATATTAATCCCTATCTCTAGAGTTGTTCTGAGGATTCAACAATGCGCGTACGATGTATGTGCATGCACCTGCATGCAGTACCTAGGATGTGCTCAGTGCAACACAACTACTACTTATTATTCTCAATGCCAGCTCCCCAAATGTTAATAATACAACCTGTCTAAGACAGAGTTGAGTTCACCTCTCTCTGGCTTGCCTCCCTATTGGAAGCACAGTTTCAAGCAAGCTTCAGTGGTGTTAAATGTGGTGAGAATTGAAAGCTTAGTTTATGTGGGTTTTTCATATAAGAGGCTTGCTTAGTATTAGGTAGTTTTTTTGGCTGTAATTTCTGGTCCTGGCTGTATTTTCACTTTCAATATCTGATTTCACAAGTCATTAGGGAGGGTTCTCTAATGAACAATGAAGTCATTTGCTAGATAACAGTCTCAGAAAATAGTCACGTTAATGTAGACAGAGATGTACAGAGATGTACTGTCTACATTACAGAAGAGAGGTGGGGGACATTGAAGATAGCTGTATCCCTTAAGTTCACTAACTACCACATTCACTGGATTAGTGGGACAATCTACTTTTACACACCTAGGAAACATGATGAATCTGAGAAATCAGACCAACTGGAGGTAACTGAGAAGTCAGGTTTGAGTAAAGAAATGTGCAGAAATCAAAACCACAGTGAGATCCTACCTCACACCAGTTAGACCATACCAAAAAGCAGACAACAATAGGTGCTGGCGTGGATATAGAGAGAAAGGTACACTTTTACACTGCTGGTAGGAATGCAGCTGGTCCAGTTACTGTGGAAGGCTGTGTGGAAGGACCCTCAAACTACTGCTAATGGAACTACCATTCAATCCAGCAATTTCACTTCTGGGAATCTACCCAAAGGATACAAAAACACTAATTCAAAAGAACACCTGTACTTGGATGTTTATTGCTTCCCTATTTATAATAGCCAGGATATGGGAACAACCCAGATGCCCCCAAACAGACCAATGGATCAGAAAGTGTGGTATATGTACACAATGGAATATTATTCAGCAATTAAAAAAGATTACTTTGATGCATGTGTTTTAACATGGGTGTACTTAGAAGAAATCATGCTAGCAGAAATAAGCCAGAAGGATAAAGAGAAATACTAGATGAACTCACATAAGTGAGTTATAAAGGATATAAATGAAGGATATAAATAAAGTTATAAATAAAGTTATATAAAGTTATAAATAAAGGATACGAGGAAAACAAACAAACAAAAGGACAAAACTTAAAATTAACAAACTGAAGCATAGAGAAAGAGAGGGGTAAGGGGGTAAAATCAGGGAAAGAATGGTCACAAGAGTTTAAGATGATGGTTTATGGGTGATAAGGTGGTGGAAGAACCTGGGGGTATAAAACAATGTAAAAAATATAAAACAATGTAAACAATGCATAATCATTTTTTAAAAAGAAATGTGCAAGACCTCAGGGAGAGTAGGGAAGAAGTAGAGTAGACAGCATGAGCAGCAAGATGATCAGAAACACACTGCCTATAGCACAAGTATTATTATTATTCTCAGTATTGGGGGCAAAAGCCCACTTACTTCCAACACTCAATCATTTAGAGTGGGTTTGATTCTTGGATGACAACATGACAAACATTGTATTTGCCCCGCCTCATTTGCCCCTGGAGCATTAGGGCATGTAAAGGATGCTTTGAGAAAGGCGTTGCACACAGTATGACTGGTAAGAGGAGCTATGGGTGCAGAACAACATGTGTAGATATATAAAAGGAGACACCGTGACTACTGATCAACACAAACGGCTTTATATCAGGTACCTTCAAGTACTATTTCCACCACAAAGCAGCTGTGTGGCTTTAGAAAAGTTAGTTAATCACTGCCCCCAAACTTCACCTTCCTCAGCTACACTAAAACCACATCTACCTGTGAGACTGTTATATTTATTAGTGTATAAATTCAATAGAATGAGCATTAGACTGTAGAGATATGCTTTGTATTTCATAGCTATATATGTATATATACATTTATACCTACACACCCTTGCTTATATGTATAATTGTGGATATATAGCATAGAAGACAAATTAGTAACCAAAATATATCTTTGTTTTCAAGAAAACTGAAATATTATTAATACACATACACAAAATCACAGAAATCCGTTTTAACTATCAACCGTAACTAATCTAAATATAGCACTAAAATTTTCCCTTAGTAGCAAATAAACCTTTTGTCATGTATACTTGGGTCTCCCTACTAATTTTTATATCAAATATTGTCAGACATTTCTTTAGAGGATAATATTTGCTTTTGAGTTTTTTTTCCATTTTCATGGCACTAGAGATTTTACTCTATCAAAGAAAAACTGAAATGATCCAAAACTTTGGTTTCGCTCACTATGTCTGCTACAGACAGCATAATTAAAAAGAAAAATTATGTGTCTTTATTATTTACTTATTATAGCAAATAATATCAGGTCCATGTACTTGATAGAAAACTTGATAAAATAAACCATTTATTTATATCAAAAAACAGAGCATAAGGAAAGTAACTAAAAGGCACCAGCGGTGCTAATTTCAGATTCAACAAGAGTATTATTGTTGTACTTGGGGGGTAACTTTACATTTATTAACAAAATAGCCCGCTTTGTCGTATGTGACTGAACCTTGACGTCTGAATCATAGACACTGTTGTAAACCAATGTAACTGCAATAAAAAAAAGACATAAAAAATCTTCCCCAGAGAGGTTTATAATGAAAAGGGATAAATTGGCATCATAAAAAATGACATCTTAGAACACGTGTAAGACATTTCATATTAATACTCTGCTGAAGGTGAATAGCGACGGTGTCTTTTCTCCCTCTCTTCCTTTCCATGGTGCCAAAGGAGCCCATACATCCAGGTAGCCTTCAGCTACAGTGTCAGAGAGCCCCCATTTCCGTCACTCCCTGATGATGAATGAGGTTCTTTTTCTAAACAAATAAGCACTTCAGAGGGTTCCCCATGACAGGGCTGTTAATCCTGGGAGCCTGCCTTATCACTGCAGAATTCAAGAGCTGAGGCTGGACAGAATCCCTGCACTGCCTGGCTCTTGGGCAGCCGTCTGGGCAGCAGCCACTCTTTTCGAAGAACAGCCAGACTCTGCCCTGCTCTTCAGCGCTGCTTCTGTTCCCACACGCCGTTTTCCAGCAACTTGGGGGCTTTTCTCGAAGCAAATTGAAATCTGTTTGATTCTACATGTAGACAGTGGATAACATAAAAACAATTTGCCAACATAAACTCTTAACTCATGCCAAACCTTTAACAGTCAGGGAGGTTAAGTGGCCCGGGTCCGAAGAGAGAAACACCACCTCTGGATTGCAGTGTATGAAACACAGAGACATTTTCCACCGCTTATCAGTCATGTATAAATTTCTTACGAAAACTCTCTGGCTCTGGACGTTGCTTCCACTGACATCTAGACTAAAGGTCAGCATTTCTTTTACATTCCAGAAGCTATTAAAATCAGCTTCAGCTCATATTCCTGCTAAGAATTGATGAGCTGACCTTCATTGAAGGAGGTTCAACAAATCTCTCATTACTATCTTTCCAAAGACGTGTCCAGATGATGACCAAGACATTAGGGAGAGGAATTCTTGAGCAAACGTACTCTTGATATGTTGAAAGTATCAACATTCATTTTTTTCAATAAAAGTAAAAAGTTAAACCTCAGTTTTGCCTCTGTAAATGATTAGTGGGTACTTCAAGCCCGCCTCCTAACCTCCTCTATTCCCCCAGTCCCACACGTAGCACCGCAGGAGAGATGTAGAAATAAAGAATGCATATTTTTTATCCCAGTCACAAGCCTTCTGTCTTAAAAGGTTTAGGAAAGGCATGTGACAAAGCCTGTTTGAAAAGCAGAGCATAATGTGTTTTCAGTTTATAAATTATAAAATATTCAAAAGCACAGGCTAACACCAAGGAATTGGTTACTGCTAGATATCTGGAACAGTTTTTTCTTTCTCTTATCTCTTTGCTTTCCCTTTTTTCCCCCCAATAAGAACAAAATGCAAATAAAATGCAAATGGAATGCCTTAGGCCTGAGAAAAGAAGGAAAACAACTGTGCCCAAAAGGGAGAGAATATGGGGGGTCTCTTTGAATGCTTATCAAACAAATTGTTTAATCATGGGATTTTTGATTGACTGGTTCCTAGGATATTATTTTCTAATTTGCATGTTACTTGAATATTAAATTTTACAAGCCTATGGTTAAACAGAACACACTATTTTTTTAATTTGTTTTCAATTTCCTGCAAAAAGAAACTTTAACATGATAGTTTAGAATATTGCTGTTTGGTGCATAAAGTTTGCTGTGTTGTTTCAGCTCAGAATCGCTCCCCAGTAAATGTTACACAAAATGTGGATTCAACTCTGCACATCCTATTAGGTTGAGTGCATTTGTTCAGAAGAAAGAACTGGAACAGGCTTGACCATAATCAGCACAGTAACAATATTGAGCTACCAGATACAATCTGTGCAAGTAGCAATTTAGGCCTTAGGTTAGGGTCTACAGGCTTTCTCGAAGACTCTGTATAAGTGAAAGATTATTATATTGAGTCATATTAATATGGCTCAAGAAGATCCCCTGCTTGGAAGGAGAGCTCAGTGTTTTCAGGTTGCATATAAATCTATAAACATGCACTTCAGGTCTAACTGAAATGGTAAAAGTCTTAGGAAGAATCAATTCTACCAGCTCACTGATAGGGTTTTGGATTCACAAAAATCTTTTGCAGTTACATTCTGTGGCTTAATTAATTAATTAACTAATTTTAGTATATTGGTATCTATTTCCTGAGTAGTAAACACAAAAGTATTAGTCTCAACTAATTCACAATAAAATAGAGTTAAGAACCAAACTCTACCAACCCAACCCTCTCATTATTTTATCCCATTTTGTGACTAAGTCTTAAAGCCATCTTCAATCTTTATTGTAAGGGAAAATGTTGCTTGTAAGACTATTTTAGTATGTAGTTGTTAAGTAGGAAAGTTATACTAATCAAAAAAATCTGTTAAAGAGTTTTGTGACATCACTTGAGGTGCCATTCAAACATCAGCATTGTTATAACTTCATCATTGTAATTCTTCAGTTAGTTCACTGAGATTCTAATCAACACATGAAAATATCTGATTTCTAATGTCAAGAAAAGAAATTATATGTAAAAATAGCTATTAATAGTGAAATAACTATTAAAAGGAGAAAGACCTTAATTTCCAGCTAGATTTTAATCAGTCCCCCTATACCAAGATGGACAGTGCTTTTGGCTATAAATAAAAGCACATGAACTAAATAGATAATGAAGTGCTTAAAAGAAATCATATAAATAAAGGCCAATCCAAAAAGAATGTTTAGAAAAGTGGGAGAGGATTGATTTATCCAGTATCAAATGTCATGATTTCTGAAAAGTATGATAAGAAGTTGACTATCATTAAAGAAATGAGAGGAACCACTTGCTTTTAAAAATCCCTTATTTTGAAAATTGAATAAAGGCTGAAAAACTAAAGGAACAAATCTTTTATAAGCCATGGAAAAACACTTCAAAATTACGCTCAAAACAAACCTCATAACTGCACATTTAGAGCCTCCAGTTTTGTAGTGGGAATAAAAGGACAGCATTAAGACCCTTATCTTGCTCTTAAGTTACTCTCTTCAGTCTTAGCCCTATTCTGGTGAATAAATTAAGTTTTATGAGGAAAAACCATGTTTCTTAAAAGAATTACTGAGTCTATCTCAAGTGAGTTTATAGTCCCTTATCTAAGAGTAAATAAATGATTGAATAGTTTATCCCAATCAATGACATTTTCCTGAGAAATTAACTAAAGAGGACAATTTGTTTGACTAAAGAAGAACAATTCAGGCCTTTCACGGGGGATATTCCTTTCCAATAATCAGGCTGATGCACATCTCAATTGCTCTCTATTTCTACCTATCTATTGACTAGGACATTCAGCTAAGGAACAAACACAATAGCATCCATGAGCGCTATCGAGTGTGATGTAACTGTCCTTAGAGAGATTGTGTCCTTGTTTTCCTCCCTCTGTTATCTCACTAGACAAATCTCTCCAGCCTTTAATTGCAGCCTTGACTGTGCAATAATTAACAGTTTGGGTTGGGGGAAGAGTCTTTTTTTAAAAAACTATGTAATAGAGGACATGTTTTTACCATAGACCACAACTTAGTACGGAATTGATTCGTAAAGTAGCAATTGCTCGCCAACTGTCATTTAACGATCTGCTTGGACAGTGCCGGAAAGCATTTAGATAGATTGAGTGTTCTTTAAGATGAATGTATAAAGTTGATTTAATCGCTATCAGAGTCCCTCTTCACATTTATCATTAGATATAATCTGTGTGGCTGCAGAGCGAGCATGTTATCTTCCTTTTGAAAAACATCAACTAAAGTGAAAGAGATTCTCCCTTTGTAGTTCCCCCCAAAATAAACATGAACTCCTGCAGCAGAGACAGTAGGCTGAGGGAAGGCTCTGTATTGCTTGTAGTACAGGCAAGGGCGGGGGGGGGGGGGGGG
>PVHY01000785.1:0-138545 GCA_004024945.1 Uropsilus gracilis | reverse complement strand
AGGGTTCAGGGTCAGACTTAGTTGAAATGCTTATGAAAAAGAAACTAGCTCAACATTACAAAACAGTTCAGCAAGAGTGAAATCAAAATGAAGGGTTTCCTCTATGGACAATTTTTAATGGTGTGATGACAAAAAACATAAAAAAAGTTTATTCTGAAGGAATAATTGGTATAATAGGGATTTAGTTTCATAAGAAAGTATCATCTTATCTCTTTATATACACGAATGCTTAGGCTTGATCCAGTGTATTTTCACACTGTAAAATAAGATTGTGATCTCCATATAATATCTAATTTTTATCACCAAACTTATTCCTACGCATGTGTATGTGCATGTTTTGTGTGTGTGTGTGTGTGTATGTGTGTGGGTGTAGGGACTAGTTGATCAAATTTAGAAAGCATAAGAGTTTCTGCTTTGGAACAGAATCTAAGAATGAAATTCTTCTTCATTCAATCTTAAATATGAGTTATGATGTGAATGCCTTCCAGGAAGGGTTCCAATTTCCCATCAGATTGGGCCTTGCTTAAATAAACCCCCAGGGCCAGAGAGCAAGCACAGTGAGTCAAAATGTTAGGCATGAAGAGTCTTAGAGATCTCTCCCCACTGACCACAGTGAAGGCCATTTAAGCTCCCCTTGGTTCCAAGACCCACATGAACCTGAAAGTACCAGTCATACACTGTAGGTGTAAGCCATACACCTTCAAAATTGACTAAACATACTCAGGATGCCTACACAATTTATAAGCCCCAAGGCAGAACCAAAGTGCAAGGTGACAGTGGTGCATTAAACACATGGAGAGCTGTATCTTCACAGGCCACACCACACGGCCAGGAAGCTGACTCCACTGGGCAGCAGCGTGTAGGTACGAAAGAGCTCAATTTCCTCCAAGGAACTTCTCCACATTTCATATTATGCTCCATCAAAACGTCTGAAAGCCCAAATCTACAGCTGCATTGATTGGATATGCATTCAGAGACCTTTTACCTGCCTCTGTTTGTGTGGCTTCATATCTTTATGACATGGAATGAACAGCTTGGCGCCACGTTGCTGTTATCCATTAACCATTCCTGTTTTACTAATCATCTTTGACTCCATCTTTCTCTGTCCTATCTGTTATTGTCTTCGGAAAAGAGATGTGAGGTTTCCTTAGTCTGTTCTGGTTTACATGACATGATTTGTGTATCTGCCTCCAAGAGTTTCTCAAATGAACCCTGTGCATTATCTTGTTCCCCCAGCCTCTCCTCCCCTGAAGAAAGAAGAAAAAGGTCATACATCTGTAAAATGACAGCACGTATGAAAAATGAGCGTGCGGCCCACATGGCTCTCATCAGACACAGGCTCATCGGCGGTGCCACAGACACCGCTCATTTCCTTCAGAATCAGACTACAGTTAAAAACAGGAAACACCTAATAAATTGCTTGGTCTATCAAATTAACCAAGCATAAAGAAACTTTCCAAGTAATCAATGAGTATTGCTTGTTTTAAAAAATGCAAGTGTCAAACAGCAGGAACCTAGCTTTGTAACCACACCTTTCACTGAAAGTTACTCTAAATGTCAACCTTGATTTAAGTTTAGAAATAAAGAAAACAACTCACCCAAGGTGTGGAAAAATTAGGTTTTCTAATATCTGGTCACAGATGGGCTTAAGTATTTCAAAAGTAATGAGGATTTTTATCATCTATTCATTGCCCTACAAGTTTCAGGCACATACGTTTTTTAAAGAATAGAATAAATTATGCAACAATCATACAAATGATAGGATTCTCGGTGCAATCTTTTTTGTGTGAAATTCATCAATCCCAGTTTCTAATGGGAAAAAAATCAGTATTAGGAACAGATTTTGTCATAGCAATATCAAAATGCCAAGAACTGCTTGTTTTCAGACATTCTTTCCTAGAGTGAAATTAGTCATAAACCATGAAGCAAGGGGATATTTTCCTTGAGCTATATTTTGAGTAATAAAAACATAATAATTTTGTGTGTGAAAAAATCCACAATCTTTCTCACCCCACCTACTAAAAAGATCCTTTCTTTATGAAGAACTAGAGGGTCGAAGTCTGAAAAACGTTGCCCTCATTTCCCTCAGTTTGTGGAAGTGAAATCTCTTTAATGTGTCTCTGTCCTGGCTTTCCTTCCTGCCCTGAAAACAAGCTTCTAGGGATGTGTCCAGGAAATAAAAACTTTCCAGGACCGACAAAAATATCCCACATTAAGTTTGAATACACTTACTAGGAAAACAAACTTTATTGACAGAATTCAACTGCTCTGTCCCTCAAAAGTGACAGAAAATGTCTCTCAGCCTCAAAGACATTTTGCTATTCAAATCAGGAGTTTTATGCCACTGAGAGTACTTGTCCTGTGCATGAGTGACCCCTTCAGGTACAGTATTGAAAAGACTGTTCTGAGCACCGAGTAGGGAAGTTCTCCCTGGCACAATCTATGAACGTCAAGAATTTTCAGAAAAATCTCAACAGAACCATTCATTCCAAAGAGTCATATGAATAATAAGGATTTTAAACAATACACAAGACAATTTCTTCTAACTATGCATTCCATATACCATTCGTATATATTAACCAAGAAACAAATAATTGAATACTATCTGCAAGAAACTATGCTAGAAATAACATAGTAGGCAGAATACCGTGTCAAGTCCTATTTCAAATACCTATTTCAAATAATTTGCACTGAGACTCTTACTGTAAGTACACTAGAATTTATTGAACCATACACTTGGATCTTTTTCCCAAAAAATAACCATAAATATTCCACAACAGCAAGGAACAAAATGATGCATGGTTCCCGCCCTTTAGAAATTTAAAACTGAACTGCAAACTGCATGGAAACATAATTCAATGATGAAGCTGCATTGTCCAAGGAGATATAATCACTTCATGAGTTTCATAGTCTCAGATAAAATGTCTGACACTCCCTAAACAGTGGCCTGAGGAAAAGGCAAGTATTTGAAACTAGATTTCTGAGTATATGAAAAATGAAATGACTTTGGAAGTGAGCCCAAGTGGAATCACCAGTAATCCAAATTAAATGCCCAATTGTGGGTCGGGGAAGGGGCTGGCACAGAGAACCATGAGCTGGTGTGCCAGTCCAGTTGACCCATCAACTTTGTGTGGAGTGTTTTCTGAGCAGTCAAGGGCATTGCTATGAATCTGACAAGAGGGGAAACCTCTCTGGAGGGGAGCAGACTTGGAGTAGATGTAGGGAGGAGAAAGAGGCAATGAAGTGACCGGCAGTACATTTACACAGAAATCAATCTCTAAAATAAAGAGGTGTTATGTTAGTAAGTGTAGGGCTGAGTCATCCTTATTGTTCAAAGCAAGATTTCATTTTGAATAGTGCTTAGACTATAAATTAGTTTTCACGTGCCCCCAGGGAGTTTGCTAAGAAAGGCAAGCCGGTGCATGATCAGGACCCACCTACTGAACCCCAGATTTATATGAGAAGGGAGTAGAGTGATTGACTCCTTATCCCAAACAATGTTCTGCAGTAAATGGCAGACCACATTAGAGTCTGCAGGTGGGGGGTGGGGGGTACCCCTCCTTCTGCCTGCTAACAAAGGCACTCTAATTAGAATTCTTGAAAGACACAAAGCTAAGCACATTAGGTTCGGTTCAGCACTTAATAAATTAACATATATTAGGTAGAGGTTCAAAAATAAGATTTTAAATGATCTTGACAGTCATAAAAATGAACCCAACCGACAAAGGTAAGATACTTCCTTAAAGTTAAAGCTTAATTCAATATTCTTAGATGAAAAATCTCAAAAGTGTACTGATTTAATTCTCCTACATTTGTTTGCACATTGAATCTAATTTAAATATAAATGCAGTTTGTGGTGGAGGTAATGATATCTGATACAGAGTTACAGATTTTCTGAATGAATAAATACATAACAAATGAGCGTTTTGGAAAAAAAAGATTGGGAAATTTGTTTATCACCTAGCAAAATATAATAGAAAGCTCCAGTACTCAAGTTGACAGGGCATGCACAAGACCAATGAAGAGCTTATAAAATAAAAAGATCAATGATAAAGTACAGAAGTGAGCAAAAGTCAAGAAAAGGCAAATAGAAAAAGAAACAAATATAGTTAATAGATATGTTATTTCTAGCATAGTTTCTTGCAGGTAGTGGTCAATATTTGTTTCTTGGTTAATATATACGAATGGTATATGGAATCAAAAAATTTAGAAATGAAATCCAAACAAAATGTGTCTTATTTGTCAAATCAACAAGGGTTGAAACCAAAACTGCACAGAATAGAAATTTCTAAGATGGCAGGAAATTTCTAAAAGTCCACAACTTTCTGTCTTCCGTGGCAGCCACATGGCACTGGTGGTCATTGAACACCCTAAATATGACCAGTGAGACTAAGGAACTGGACTTTAAGTTTTAGTTAATTTTAATTAACGTAATTTTAAATAGTCACCATTGCTTGTGGCTCTGTTTTAAACAGCGTGACTACAGAAAATAACTAGTATTTTTGAAACTTCAGGCAATCACAAGCTGACAGTATGAATCCATATAGACAATTGTAAAGAGATCATTTGACAGAAAAAGAAAAAATCTTTAACTTTTAATGTGAGTATACTGACTGAGAAATTCCATTGCTTGAAATTTTTCTTATAAAATATTCTACAAGTATGCAAAGGTCCATATAAAGGTTTTACTGCAGCATTAAACAGCTTGTCAAAACAGGGTTGGTTAAATTTATTGTGCGTGTATGCAATAAAACAATATATGTACAGAATGTAGCTTTAAAAGAATGAGGTTGATAAATATGTACTGACATGGAAAGATGTGCATGGTATGTGATTAAAAGAAATAGCTAACCAGTATGGAATTTCTATCAACTAAAATATGCATTGATAAGATTAGAATATTCATATAACATTTCTTATGTAGCACATCACAAATAACATATGTCCCCTGCAGATAATTAGGAAATACTAAAAGCAAAAACATTAAAAAATATTTTTAATTATTCATCATCTTGCTACCAGTAAAAATGTTTTATTAAACTCCTCATATAGAGATGATATTACAATACCTATTTTGTATTTTTCAGTTAAAACTATATCACAAACATTTTCTAATACTAATTCATCCAATTTAATTATTTCAGGGTATTCCACTCTGTTATCATTTATTTAGATAACCTTGAATTTCTAGCTACCCAATTTTCTTAGTGTCTTACTATCATATACACACAGCACTAAGGTGTTACCCTTCTCGTCCGTTGATGCATATACTCTTAATTGCTTGAGGATAAATTCTTACCAGTTAGCAAAACCTGCTCTTTGACTCTGGCCCATAGAGCCAGACGCTAAACTCTTCCAAACAGTACCAATCAATCAAGTATTCTTTGCAAGCAGACATACCAGCTAACAGAATAACACAGCAACTCGATGCGTAACACCCATCTACCTGAATCATGGATTCTGTGCCACAAACCAGCTCTCCTCCATGAGCCTCAGGGAAGGCGGAGGCAATGTTGGTGGCTGTTCTGAATTCAGATCCCTTCTTTTTCTCCCTTCATGACTTTCAATCAGAAGGGTCTAGGTTTCTGACCTAGAACCCACATCGTTTCCCCCACCCCCCACCATGGTGATCATACCCTGAATGCCAGCAGATAGAAAATTAAGCTGTGTGACAAGGGCATCATGCTTTCTAGGGGAGATCAGAACAGCTCCTCTAACAGATGTCATCAGAGCAGATTCCACCACCCAGCACTCGCCCAGCTCAGAGAGACAGCAGAGAGCAAGGAGCATTAAAGATAGAACTCTGAACACCCACAGGAGGAGAAACAGAAATGCTCACATCACCTCCTGTGTTCCACTCTTACGTAAGGAAATGAACAGCCAGTGAGGAGACCCCTGCTGGCCGCATCTGGCCGAGATTCTCCCATACAGTGTGTGTAACAGACCCCAAACCCCTTTTCGCTCCAGCAGCTTAGAAACAGTCCGGTGCATCAGCACAGGAGAGGGATTTCCAGTCAAGAAGTCATTTGTCAAGTTCCTCCATAGAAATATAAAGTGACAACCTTTGGTCACCAAGACCAGGACATGGAGACCAGGAGAGGGTGACACACTCCAGTGCTCCCCTGTTTCCTAAGGACTTGTTTCTGCGTCTGGAGCCCCGCCTGCTTTGGCCTTGGCAATTGCAGCTGTGTGGTTTGTGACCTTCTACACCCCTGCTAAGTTTCGCTCAGGGTAGCTCCCTCACCTGAGGGACAGTCGCCAACCAGCTAATAAAGCTTTGAGATTTAATCACAACTTTGATTCAGTTTTGCGTCTAGGGGGTACCTCCAACATGGGAGAAGGCCCGTTGTAATGCACCTGTTGGTTAGTTGTACTTTGTGACCAATATAGCTACTTTTTTGTTAAAACTATATCACAGTACGTGGGGTACCGACATTGATAAGAGCTATGCCTCAGATAAAGGAACATCTTTATCCTCACCCATCTCAGGTACACTAGAACTGGTTACTGGCAAGTCTTTTCTCTGTGACAACAGCCCCCTAACCTCCTAGGAATGCCCCACTGAAGAGATATGTCCCTGAAAGACAAAGATGTTTACCCCCACAGGTATTTTTCCTATTAGGTAATGAATCCTCCTACCCTATGTGCTACATACCATGGGATTCTGGGATTTTTCTTTCCTTATTGCTTCATTGTAATCATCCCTTTGCCAAGGTATATAAGGGAACCCAAAACTCATAATAAATGGTTTGTCTCATATTCACCAAGTCCCGATCCTAGGACTTGAGTTCATCTCTGCCTTGGATCATCTCAATCTCTTCCATTCATTCTTCTTTTCCCACCTGCAGTTTCTGACAAGACAGTTTTATAGCTATATAGCTATAGTAATAAATGTAAATATGTGGAATAAATATGTATATAATATAGTACAATGAATATACTGTTTTTATTAAAATAAATCATAATATAAATTTGGGAGATGGAGTGACTGGAGGGGGGATATGGAAGGGGGATCAATTAATGGCACAATTGTGACAAATCAATAAAATGAATTAAAAAAAGTATATAAAAGAGTAAACAAAAAATAATATAAATCTAGATAAATAAATATAGTATAAAACTATATAGCTATCAAAATATAGCTGTGCAAAATTAACTGTTAATCAACAACATATATCTCTCACTCTACTAGGCATATCCAATTATTAGCTTATTGTTTTTGAGCTATAAAAAATTCCCAAGTAAATGTATATCTCAAGTATGTCACCTAGAGCTCAAGTTCATTAACAGCTACATTATGCTGCCTCATGAATATACCAAAGAGCCAAATAAGGCATTTCCTATATTCTCAATCCTGTCCTTTGTCCTAAACAATAGATAAGTGTAAGTGTCGCTCTTGTCTCAAATTGAGCTTTATTTTATTGCTCAATGTGGAAAGGAGGTCATCACTGAATTGATAATATCCCCAATTGTCCATGTTTTTTGCAAATGTAAATCCTTTATGGAAAAGACAAGTAGAAAATAACTGCATTATACATATGCACATTAATACAAAAAAAAAAAGAACCAATGAATGTTTTTCACTGTTAACAGTGAGACAAAGAAATGGGTAAGATGGACTTGAGAGTTACTGAAAAAGGACATTCCAAGCACACCACCCAGATGTAACAGAGAGGGACAAGAAGCCACAGACCCTCATTGAGGCTCACCTCACTGGAAGATAAAGCATTTCCCCTCAGATTTAATTTGGGGTCCCTTACACCACATGGTTCTCACAGTGACCTGGAAGTCCCTCGCAGGGCAGGTTCTTCAGGAAGATACCTGTACACTTCTCTCTGAAATGGCTGGTGGGCTAATGTCCTTGTCCATGCACACTTGTGGCCCCAGTAATCCACTGCCCTCCTGCCACGGGTAAACGAGGGACCCTTAGCCTCCACCGAGTCCCTGCCTCCCGGTCCCACTGCCCACAGGGCACTGCCCTCCACCCTCCTGTACCCCCACCTCCCAGCAGGGACCCTTGGCTACTGGGCCCACCCAACCTCAAGCAACCAGCTCCCTCCCCCATCCCTCTCTCCTCAAAGGGTTCAAGCTTCCAGACAACATCACTCAAAACCCAGGCCCTGTGCAAACAGCTTCCAATTTGCCCTCGAGACAAACTTCCCAACTTCCACCCAAGTCTGGGGAAAAGTAATGGCACAAAAGCAAAAACTCAATCAGTATTTTAATTAATGATCTTGCCAGTAAATAATGAAGCACAGGTGAGGAAGATGGGGGTTTTTTTGGCCTTTTTTCATTCTTAATTTCTCATTTCCACATTTGTCATCGTTCTCTTAGTTTCTCATTTTTTCCATTTGCCTTCTGTTTTCACCTCTCATCTCTCTTTCCAGGACCACATCCCTGATTTGAATAGAGGTATTCTAAGGCACCCTCACTCTGAGAAAAGTGACACTAGCTTCAGTAGACAGAGGCATCTTTAAAAGTGTTTGCCAGTGACTGATTGTCTGACTTTTAAGCTTTAGGTTGTGTGTGTGTGCGCGCACACGTGTGCATGTGCACGATTATTATTAAAACAACATTTCGTAAGAGACAACCCAAAGTTCCTGAAGACATTATGGACAAAGCCCTGTTCCCCTAAACCCAAGTGGTGTTTATACTCTAGGTGGTAAAACAACCACTGTGATTCTTAAACGCTAGTTCTCTGCTTTTTTCAAATTTTCTTCACATACAGGTGCTTTGTCGTCGTTGTTGTGTTGTTTTGTCAAGTTTCCAAGCCCCTGAATTGTAGGACTCACCCACATGGTAGAATACGACAAAGTAAAGTTGCATCTCACAGCTGTTGGTTCATTTCAAGATGCTGCAGACAATTATTAATGACTCTCCATTAAACTGTTCCTTTCAGCATTGCCAGAGCAGCTCTCCACCAAGCCTTTGGAGGAGGAAGGGAGAGTGGAAAAGGCTACAGACCAGGGTCCTGGGAAGGAGCGTCTGCTGTGTTTTAGTAAGTGGCTGAGTCACATAAAACTTATGTCAGTTGTTAAGTGGCCGAGGCAGCTGCATCCCATGTGCCACAGACGCTCTGACCTCTTATTTCTCCCGTTCATTTATTGTGTCTATAAATTCAATGGGCCACCTGTGCGGTGTGCTCATCAGAAGGGTCCCTGAGGAAGCATTAACGTATCAAGGTTCATAAAGCACAAATCCTTAAATGTAAAAGCCGACACGTTCATCCTCTGCAGGCTACATCTATATAGATTTCTTCTTAATGAAAAAGACAAAAAGTCTTACTTTTACGCTCTCAGTAAAAAGCCTATGATTGATGTTATACAATTAACGATTGTATTTTTAAAATTTCCACTATCGCAACTCTAGCTGATCTTATTCTCCCTGAAACTCTATGTCCACCCATGGTCAGAATGCCCATCACTATCAATAACTCATTATCAATAACTTCATTTAATCATGAAAATGACCCAGTCAAGCGCCTGACAACCATCAAAGTAGCATATGTTTTTTGCCTTCAATTCTTTTTTAAATTAGTTTTCCTGAAAATCTGCTGTCCACTGGGAAATCTGATAGCGACTCCAGCCCTCTGCTAGCCTCTGTTCTACAGTCATGTCGGCCAAACCCATCAGCGAGTGTACCTGGCAATATTTCAGCACTTCCTTCTACGTATTTCACCTGGAGGCCTGTCATCATTCATCTCTGCTCACTCGCCCTGGACACTGTAGACTCTGAACAGCGGTTCTTAATGGTGCTCGGACAGGAGGTGGGGAGGGGGCCAGTCAGAGCCCTCTTTGTATATATACATTTATCTTCTCAGCCCTCGCTGCCCGTCCTGCAGACCAGCAGAGCACAGGGAAGCACGGAGCACAGAATGAAGAGAAGGGTCATGTGAATTTTTACAAAATGCCCCATGGTTGGGAGGAGATGAGCTGCACTCATATTTGTGTGCCCGCCGGTACCTGGCACATGACTGGAGATTAATAAATTCCAAATGAATAAGTGGGTGGAACAAGGTAGAACTAACACTTTTGGTTCAAACAACTTGGCACAACAATTTGGAGTCAAGGCATTCACCAAAGCTGTTGGGGGGTGAGGGGGGGCAGGGTGGGGAGGATATTTCAATGCATCATTTTCTAATGAACATGTGTTTCCTCTGAGCCAGTGACAGGGTGAGCAGAGCAGAGCTGATGATGCTTGAGGTAAGAAAAGAAGTAGGGCTGAAGCTCCAGGGGGAGCTTACTATACACGAGACAAACAGAAACTCTCCGTTCAGTGACTATATTGGAGCATGGCACCTTCCCCTGCCATATCATGCAGAATGAAAATTAAATCACATTTTTATTTTTAGGATGAAATAAAAATATTCAGGTGGCGTTTGGTCAACAGGTAAGTGGTCTCATGCTAAATTACATTGGTGAAATAGTTTATCATGTGGAAGACCCACTGCACAGAATGAACAAATTAAGAGATTGTTTTTTCTTTTCCAAGATTATTACATTTCTTTTTCTCAGATTAGGTTTGAAGTTACAAAACAGGAAATGGGAGAGAAACTACTGTTAAAATGCTAACTCAAACGAGTTTTGAAGTGTTTTGGAACTTTTTTGTAAAATTAGTCCTCTGTGTCTATTCCAAAACAATGTTTTTCAGAAACCAGGGGTTTCACATCTCAGTCTGGATAGAGGTTAAAAACAGTGAGGAAATCTTGAATGTAGTATAGATGTTTCTGCAGCACTTTTATATTAAGTGATGTTTTAAGAGGAAAGGAACTTATCTTTCTCCTTAGTGCTTGTTTTCTTTCCTTGAACGAAATCAAGTAGAAAGAGTTGGGGAAGCTTAGCTAGAATTAAAATTTCTCAGGAGTGTTTTCAAGCTGACATTGGTTTGAAATTAAATTAAATCAGATCACCTCATTGACTGTTCTGCAGTGTGTGTTATGTTGCTTAGTTCCTGTGAGGTCACCCTGTGAGGACAGAGCCACAAATGCCCTTTCCAGCTCACATTCCAGCGAGGAGCAGAGCCTGGAGGTGGCGCTTACAGCCACACCTCTGTGCAGGCCTCCCCCCAGAGAGCTGACGCCCCTGACTGGAGTCCCCGAACTTGACAGGAAACACAACTCTGCTGAGCCCCTCATTTCCCTGCCCACTCAAGGGGAGTCGATAATCTTGTCCTTTGAGCCAGTTACCCCTCAAACCCAGACAGTTTTACCATCCCTAGGTGGACTGAGAGAGCCTGAGTCTGGTGCCCAGCTACACACGAGGGCAGGAAACACGGGATGGCAAGATGGTGGCCTAGTGTGGCTTAAAGAACATCATGATTTGGTCCCTGCCCTGGGACTTAGATCTGAGTGCTTCTGACCATGTCAATCACCTCTCCGCCTCAGCATCCTCTGCAAAACAGGAGAACCGTCCCATCTGAGACTGCAGTGGAGACACTGACCGCCTCACGCAGCCGTCACCCCATGCCAGAGCACACCACGCACCAGGAGGGCTATGCAGACAGTCCCGGCCAGGCCCCAGCCTCTGTCCTTCCTATTAGTAGGTCAGGAGAGGGGCTGGGGGTGCGCACTACTAACAAGTTCATAGGTGGTGCCAGGGCCACACTCTGAGGTGTTGGGCCCTGGAGAGTGGCCCAGCAGAACAAGCGGGCAGGACCTGCATGTCCATGGTACACACTTGCCCAGGCAAAGTCCTATATCTGTGTACATTCCTCTGGTTCACTGTATTTCGCTTTGTCTGGAGAAACTGTTTATGAAACCACTTTCTTGCACGTAGCAATTATTTGCCCTAGAAATTCATGACCACTTATGCCATGCATTGATCACATCTCAATAAGAGCTGTAGGTGAGTGGGCACAGGACAGAGCAGCCCTCAGGAGTCTCTTTCCCAACCTGCCCTACTCTTTAGGTTCATCTCCTTGCTGTACTTTCATGGTCTAATGACTGCATCCACTCATCTTTGGTGTTCCACTAAGTTGTCCCTCACTCTGAGGACAAAGGCATTATTAGGGTACTACACAAAGAGAAGTGAAAGCATTGCTGTGGTAGGGGGTGCCAAAGACGAGTAACTAGTCTAATTGGAGTAACAGAAGTGCCAGAGATTGAAGCCAACCCACTGGCAGTGTCAGTGGCATCCTTGCTCACAGCTCTGCCCCAATAAGCAGACTGTCTCCAGCACCTCAGGGAGCACACCCCAGGGAGTACTACCCAGGCACAGGCCTGGGAGACTGAGATTTTTTTTTCTAACCTGAGAGAGGAGGTTGGGGGTGTCTCAGACACCCAATTCTATTTAAAGAGGCCAAAGGCTGCCTTTTAAGTAGAGATCAGTTCCTCGGTTTGGAAATTCAACTTTATTGTTGTTTTCTGTCTTAAAATTCAGCCCATCAACTTGTTTCTTCAATGACATTTTGACCAAGAATAATCTGGATTTAGTATTAAAATATAAACAGTTAGTTGGAAAATATTTGGTGACTGGTATCACTTTACACAAAACAAACTGAGGGACATCAAGCTTTGTTGGTGGTGACAAACGATAATCCCCCTAATGTAGTTCACTACTATTAAATATAAATACGTAAGAAATATAGTTTTGAGGCTGCTCCTTGGCCAAAATCCAAAAATTTAATAATACTTTCAAGGACTCTGTGGAAATGTTTTTCTCTGTGAAGCAAGTGCCTCTCCAAATCATATATTTTATTTTCCAAAATAGGTTCTGGACAAGAGTTCTAGGAAAGAGATCCACTCTCAACTGTGTTGCATGATTTTTTATTCTTAAAGCTGATTCCTGAACTGCTTTACATTTGTTCAATTTAATCCTCAAGTATTATTCTGCTACATGAAAATCACAAGGCATTTTAATGGACCAAGTTTCCTTTTTCTCTCTCTTAATACTCAAGACTGCATCTATATATTTCTACTGTGATCTATTTGTAAAGCCAAGCAACCAGAACCTGCTCTGCCCAGCACCACTGCCACTGCATGTCACTGTACTGACAACATGGATGTAGACACACTTGCTAAAATAAATGTCTAAACTCACTAAGGTCCTTATAACAAACCCTTGAACAGTGTCACAAAAGCTTTACAGATAGACATAGAGAAGAGTTCCTATTCACTTTTGTTTAATGTCTTACTGGGAAGTTAATATTGACCACTGACATAATTAAGGGCAATATTAGAACTTGAAAACTGAATCTTCAGTTCTTCCGTGAGGAAGGGTCTGGGGGAGATACATTTAGCTATGGATCACAGAGAATTAAATTCTCATTTCTAGATCCATGCAGGATCCCCTTCTATGTGGTATGATTATAGTGTGTGAAATATGTAATGCTGAAGACTTCAAAGTATTGACAGCTGTCATACTAGTTTCCAAGTTTAACACACACACACACACACACACTTACTATAAAATATTTACATTGCACTGCTCAAATGGAGAAATAATTGGTAAGTCCAGCAAAAAGTATCTGTTGTGATTTCCACTGTATACATTATGAACATTCCACTCAACCTGTCCCTAACATGGGTAAAATAAGCAAACCGAAACTCTTGCTGAAGTCTCAAAAGATTTGATAATGAAAATGACAGTGTGATGTGATAAGAGAAGAAAAATACATCTTAGAAAATAGATCACAAGTTTTCTCAGGACACAAGGATGAAGGCTCAAGGTGGTTGATGAGAGTTTTAGTGCAGTAAAGACCGTGGGCCTGATGTGCAGTGTGACCAGGGCAAGGGAGAAAAGGCTAGTTCCTTGATCTTCTTCCACCTGTTTCCTCAGTTCTGAGAGAAACAAGCTTAAACCAGCTTCATTTCATTCCTTACTTGGAAGCAGACATTCTGTTAAGTAAGGATCATGTGTATCCTAGTTATATCCTTTATATGTCACTATGCCCTTTGTTTTGAGGTGTGTGTGTGTGTGTGTGTGTGTGTGTGTGTGTGTGTGTGTGTTGGGGGTGGAGCTGACACAGGAATGTGATGCACTATTTGCTGCCATGGTAAGATGGCTGATATGAAGGTATATAAATAGTTTTAAGGTCAGTTCTCTCTCTGTGAAAAGTGAAAGTCATTCTCAGTGAAGAATGTTTAAGTCTTTTTCCTTTCTTTTTTCAAAATATGGGGGCAACAATAGGGTCATAGAGAATAAACATTCCAAGAATCACCAAAAACAGTGGGAGGCAAACCTTTGTGGTATATTACGTACATCAGTCTTGCAAATGTTTACAATCTGATATAGTTGACCATGTAACTTTCTTTTTTCAACTAGCCCATCACATTGAATGTTATTCTAGTATGTGCCATAAAATTCACCCATGTTATATATGTTTACTACATAAATATATAATATACAAAGTTATACATATACACACACAATTATATATGTAGTATCATATACACATGTATATGCAGTTTTCTGGTACATATTAGAAGAATCTACATGCACTCATTTCTTTAATTGGTATAATAATCATTGACAACCTGCTGCAGGGACTACATATTGAATAAAGACACTCTGATTTTGTGAGTCTCACACACTACTATGAGAGACAGACACAAATAAATGAAAACTTGACTTTTAAAAATGTTGAGATGGGCCAGGCACGGTGGCTCGTGCCTGCAAGCTTCAGCCTATGAAGCGGCCAGGGATATGTTTCGAGCCTGCGGTTCCACGGGCAAAAATGCGAGACCTAGCCTCAAAAAAAAAAAGAAAAGAAAAATGTTGAGATGATGTCATGTGGAAAATGCTACATCAGCATTTTTAATATTCTACTGCAGACACTAATCAGAACTCCATCAGTTGAGTCTCCTGAAAAGTTCCATGTTCATTTCTTCTTTGTCCAAGTTTCCCCCTAACTCCTCACTTTTAATAGCATCTCAGTCTACCACACCAGTCTCCTACTCCATGGGTCTAAATATAGGTGTTACTTGGAACTTAACTCAGATAGTTGCAAACACTCCTCCCAAGTAGCAGTTCATTATTCTCAAGTTATTTCAAAACTGTCCCCACCAGAATGTAAACCGGCCCAGTCCCTGAAGAAAGCTGTATGGAGGATACTCAAGACACTGAAAATGGAGCTACTATGTGATCCATCAATTCTATTTCTAGGAATCTGTCCAAAGGACACACACACACACACACACACAAAACCCACTAATTTGAAGGGAAACATGTACTCTTATCATGCTGCACATTTACTGCAGCACTACTTGCCATAGCCAAGATATGGAATCTGAAGCCAAGACCCCAACATGGGCTGTGTATTTGTCATAAAATTTAGGCATTACCATTAGCTGTGTCTGAAAAAACACAGAGGTAAAAGATCTGGCCTAAACCCGATTAGCATCCAGGGGCTATTGTTTCAAGGTCTGGGTGGGGGATAAAGAAGAAACCACCAAGAGGGAGTGTGAGGGGAAATTGGAGCTGGGGGTTTTCAGGAGGGGAGGGAGGAGATAAAAGGAAAGGAGCAGAGACTGAGAGGGAGAGACTTTTGGGATGAGGAGAGACGAGAACGATGGGCTAGGAGGAAGCTAGAGTGGCCAGGCTGGGCAAAAGCCCCCTGGAAGAGTGAAATGGTGGTGACAAGGAGCCATGGTGGGAGAGTGGCCAGCAGAAGAGTAGCCAGGGTGGAGAGCATGGAGCCACAGCAATGTGTCATGGAAAGCTGGAACCTGGAGACGGCCAGAGATTTGGAAAGCTGATTTGTGCATCAGCTTTTGTTGAAAAGTTTGAAGAACCTTGGAGAAGCGGAGGAGCTCAGAATGCTGGAGAGAGAAGAAGTAAAGAGAAGATGCCGGAGAAAGACTGGACTTTGCAGGGTGCCTGCCCCAGGTTTGGAGGGGCAAAGGGGCACCATTTTGGACATGTGTCTTTGGGACCTTTGGAAGTAAAAATGGTGACGGGGTAAGATAACTGCCCACTTGTGACTCTAAGGACTTTTTTGTTTTCCAGGTTAATTTTCCTTGTAAATAAAACCCTGTTGTTCAAATTGCATTTGACTGGCAACTGCTACACACAGGGTGGTGAGAACCTAAATGAATTGGGGAGGCAGAAGGTGAATATTAAAAGTGCCACTTTTTTCCTTTGGCTGGTTTGATGGAGGCTTCTGCCCTGTTTTGACCTGATATCAACTCTATAGTCCTACTGTGGCTACATCCTTCTTTCCCCTGGGTTGGGTGCATTTACAGTTTCTAGCATGTGCACCGGTTAGCATGTGTCTCCCCAGGACAGCTTTAAACTCAGCGTTCATTCCTTATGAACAGCCACTACATTTTATTGACATGCCACTGTTCATACAAAGCTTATTAATGAAAAAGAGGGACCCAAAAGTACTGACATTCCCCTCATGTTCACACCTTGCGGTCATGAGTTCACACCGTGTGCTTGCATTGAACATGGTTTCACAGGGTGAGCAGACAAGTGAGGTTATTGTCTTGGCCCTGATGTGTTCCCTTCATGGGACAGAGCTTGGGGGAGGCCTCCTCAAGTGCTCCGTGGCTAAGGCTCCGATGCTTGTCTTCGGTTTGCTTAGCAGGAAAAACAGCTCCTAAGGAAGCTATGAGAAACGTTCTCTGCCAGGAGGAATGGGAGAGAAATGCCACCCGCCCCCACCCTGACTGTAAACACAGGCCTGGCCTCCGTGACCCTGAATACCGCCAGTCACACACATGCACGAGCCCGGCTCCTCCTCCTCCTCCTCACCAGCCTCACCTGCCACTTCCATCAGCCCCAGCCACAGCTCCCGGGAGGCAGTAAATCTGTCAGTCGGGCTTCGCACCAAATGGCACCGGGTTCCTATCTCGCTTTTAAGGCCAACCCCTGGATGAGGCCTTCCCTTCAGCTGGACATAAATGCTACACTAAGACTTGAGACTATCAAACTCTTCACTCCAATCGCCTTTTTCCTGAAGAAAATTTATCAATGCAAACCGATAAGAACTCATTTCAAAGAAGACTCTAAATGGATCCATACTTGAAAAATCGAGGACACTCATTTTGTTTTGGTTTGCCTGCAAAGGCTGCCTCGTGCCTGAGAAGCTGAGATAAACTGAGGGAACACTGAGAAAGGATCAAGGATAGGCAGGCAGTGGGTGTAAAGACAACTTTTGAAGCTCCCTCGACTCCTTCCAGGAAGGGTCTTTTCCTCCACCTTTAAATGGAAACCTACAGTCTCAGTTTCTTTCTCCCCTCAGTTCCAGTTTAGGGCTGTTATTGACAGAAGCAAATAAAAAGAGGGTCACAAAGCAATGGGGGGAGAGGATCGGAAGATTTGGAGAATATGACTTTAACAGATAAATCCCCAAGCCTTGCCACTAATAACACAGCTACTTTCCCCAAAGTGAGTTGATTTGTAGTACTTCAGACTTCTAGCTCATATTTAAAATAAATTTAGGGTTTTGTTTTTTCCATATTTTTAAAATTTGTTTCCAGGCTATAAAGGGAAAAAAAAAGTTTGGAATTCGACCTGGTTCGAATTCTGCTTTGAACACGTGTATGTCAGTTTAGAAGGATGAAATGAGATTCTGTATATAAGAATCTGGACTATAATATGCAATAAAAAATAGATTAGTTTTTCTGCACCATACATACTAGAATTGAGCAGCTCTCCTGCCTGCCTTTTCCTCCTTTTCCTAATTAAACCTGTCCTTTCAAAATGCAAAAAACAAAATTAAAATTAAAAACATTTAAAAATTTTTACATGACTAATATAAATGTGCTGTTTTTAAATTCCTGAAGGACTATGGTTTGATTTTATATTGATACTTGATATTTTTAAAGCAATTAAAAACTTAATTTTGGGGGGCAGGGGAACCAGCTGGAGCAGCCAGGGAGGGGAGGTGGTAGGTGACCCCAGGGGATGACAATGATGGGAAATATACATATAAATAAATTACTTTAAAAATGAAAACAATCTTTTTTAAAAACATTGCTGTCTCAGGAAACAACCAAAAAGCTCCCAGAGAACTAGGTCAAGAAGATGAGGTATATGGACACTGTGGAATATTACTCAGGGATCAAAAAGATAAATTCAAAACATTTGTGGCAACAGGGATGGAGCTGGTAGAGCTTTTACTGAATGGGAAAAAATAGGATGAGGTAGATAAACACAGGATGTGTTACTGACAGGTGAAATACAGAAAAATGAATAGGATCAAAAACAAATTTTAAACCCAGCCCTTGAAAACTGACCATAAGTCTCTGACTTACAGAGAAGGAAAGAGGAAGAGTGGTGAACACTAGGAGGAGGGACTGGAAAAACCATGGGCTGTGGCTAAGAACTGTAGGTGTTTTGGTGGTAGGAGGGCCACAATGGAGGAGGTAAAATAATGGTTCTTCAATAACAAGAAATAATATGTTTAAAAAATGGTGCTGGCAGAATAGGATCTCCATCTGCAAAAGAATAAAGTTATACCATTACTTTAAACTATATACTAAATAACTCAAAATGTATAAAAAACCTAACTATATTCTGGTGCATCCAAGGTCATTTGCAACAAAAAGACAACACACTGGATGGAAGAAAATATTTGCAGATTCTACTACTGATAAGGCATTCACATTCAAAAATATAATGAGCTCATGCAAACTGCCAATAAAATAACAATCCAAAAGGGACAAAAAGGTAGACATTTCTCCAAAGAAAACATACAAACTGGTCAATAAGTATATGGAAAGATGCTCAACATCTCTGCTTATTAGAAAAATGCAAGTCCAAGGCATAATAAGATATTATTTCACTCACTATGATGGCTGTCATCCAACAAGTAGCCAGTGGTGGCAAGGAAATGAAGAAACTGGAAGCTGGGCACAGCCATGGGAATGGAGAATGTGCAGCCATTCTGGAAAAGTGTGTGGTTCATCTAAATATTAAAAATAGTACTACCATGCGATTTCCCTGCTGGGTATTTTCCCAAGACCTAAAAGCATCTGCTTGAACAGGTATTTGTAAACTCATAATTACAGCAGCATGATTCACCAGATTCAAAAGAAGGAAACAATAGTCAACTGATGGATAAATGGGTAAACAAAATAAGGCATGCATGTACCATGCACTAGTATTCAACATCAAAAAGGAAGGCAGCTCTGACACAGGCTACAACTTGAATTAACCTTGAAGACATTATGCTGAGTAATGTGAAGTGAAGCAAGCCAGGTGCAGAAGGACACATGCTATCTGATAGCACGTAGATGAGGTACAGTCAAATTGATACTAACAGATAAGGGAATGATGGCTGCCAAGAGTTGGGGAAAGGGAAGTGGGGCGTGATCTTTTATAGCTAAGTAGTTTCAGTATAAGAATCTACCTAAAGGACACCAAAACACTAATTCAAAAGAACACTTGTACTAGGATGTTTATTGCAGCACTATTTACAAAAGCCAGAATATGGAAACAATCCAAATGCCTCAAAGCAGACAAATAGATCAGAAAGTTATGGTATATGTACACAATGGAATATTATTCCTCAATCAAAAAAGAGAAATTTGCTGCATCTGTGATAACATGGATGGACCTAAAAGGAATCATGTTAGCATAAATAAGCCAGAAAGATAAATACTGAATGATCTCACTTATGTGCAGGATATAGGGAAAACAGATAAGCAAAAGGACAAGGAAAATTTAAAACTGTCTTCAGAATGAAGAGGAGGAGGTAGAATTGGGGGAGGGATGGGTAAGATAAGGGATGGATAAGATAAGGGATATATATGTGCAAGGGATAAGGGATGGATAAGGGATAGGTAAGATATATATATATATATATATATATATACACACATATACATATGCAATCAATTAAAAAAATAAAATTAATTTTAAAAAAACAACCACACACACAAAAAAAGATAAAATTCTGTTGATAGAGGAGGATGGTGGTTGTAAAGCAATATGAATATATACTTAATGCCACTGAAATGTACATTTAAAAAAGGTTAAATGGTAAATTTTATATGCATATTTTACCACAACAAAAATCAATTAAAAATTTCAATTTATTCTGCCCAAAAGATAATTTTAACCAACATATGGGAGTGTGATAGGAAAATCTATTTACATGATACTTTTAAAAGCTGATCCCAATACACTTTTTCCAGTGAGTGTTACTAATAGCAAACTCAAACAAAAAGAGTGCTTGTTCACTTGAAATGTCATAGGTCCCTCATTTTACTATGGCCATTTTGTAAGAATCAAAAAGAACTAAATTCTAATTCTAGCTGCACCACTTAACCATGGAAAATTGAACAATTACTTAATTTCCTAGTTTCTTCATCTATAAAACTTCATCCTCTAAGAACCATTCTAAAGATTCCTGCATGGTCATATACCTCTGTGTTCGTGAGCATAATCCCAATGCTTCCACATTTGAATTGGCATCCTTCTACATGGTCACTTAGGATCCTGGCACCTTTCATCTTATTTCCTCACTACCCACCACCTACTCAGAATTCAATCAGCACAAATACTAAGAGTGAGGAAAATCACATAGCATGTTTTGTGGCCAGGTCAGAAAGTGAAGTTCAACATTTCCATAGACCAGTCCATTCCAGCAAAATTACAAAAAGAAGCTACTAAGCAATTCTGTTTGCCCAGAACAAATGAACTCAGTCCTCATCCCACCAATGAAACCATCACTCAACCCCATGAAGTTCTCTATGTCACCAATAGAATTTCTTCAGAAGCACTCACTCAAGGAAGAATTTAATCAGATCGCACCAATGTAGATGGTGTGATCTGATTATTGTCTTGAGAAGCCACTAAGACAAAAGTCATTCCTTGAAAAGGTATTCGTCATCTCTTAGCATCGGGGAAATGCAAATCAAAGTCGAGAGGCATCATTGCCTCACACCTATTAGAAGATCTATCACTGAAAAAGACAAGAAACATGTGTTGTCTAGGATGTGGAGAAAGGAATTCTCAAATGCTATTGATGGGAGTGTATTATTGGTGCAATCATTGTGGAAAACTGTAGGAAGAGGCAAACAAACAAACAAAAAAAAAGAACAGAAACATATCATGTGGTTGTATAATATCACACAATGCGCATGGCTGCATCATATAGAGTTTCACATGCCCTTATGTGCCACTGTCTCAACATCTGCCTGAGAAATCTACCTCCAAGGGAAAGTTTCACCCAAATACCCATTTTTTTTCAAGCTGGAAAATAAACATTTTGTAAAATCCTTGCTGGAAGCTTGTGGGATTCCTGTGAAGTTTGTTAGCCCCACACAGAGTGAAGGAGCATTTCCATTTGCCCCTCAGCAGAATCTAAACAATTATCAGCCTCTCCTGGTTGTCCTGTCTCACTCAGAGTGTGCTGGGGTCAGCTGGAAAACTAAAAATTGATCCTTGCTGGGACCCACCATCAGATACTCAGGCTCAACTGCATTATGGTGAGGCCTGAGAGTCAATATTTTTTAATTTCTCAGTGTTCCTAATACACAACCACCACTGAAAATTGCCATTCTGTTCAGCTGAGCTTAGAGCAGTCTCCATCTTCTGACAATTTTTTCAGCCCTTCCACAACCAACACTGTTGGTTTCCAGAGCTTTCTTTACTATCTTCTTTTACCTCCTGGTGAATACACTGTGGCTTTCTAAGATATACTTCAGAGTTCATGGCAGGGAGACACCTGTTCTCACAGTCATGGAATCAGTGTGTTCTCTGTCTTCCCAAAACACCCATTCATTTTTAATTTTTTATCACTCTCACTTTGGAGTTCCACTCTGGCTAATGTTCTCATGCCATCAAGATCACACTGAACCCCAACTATTCCTGTCCCACCAGACTGCTGGTCAGTAACCCCAGCATTGCCTTGCCTCATGAGTCACCTGCCACAACTGTTATCTGCAAATTTATCTACTCCTTTTTTTCAATGTATTCATTTTTGTTGTTTAATATTTATATATTTACATGCATGTAACACACACATATATGTAATGTGTGTGATATGTATAGATGTGCTGTGTTGTATCATATGTGCTACGTGTGTGCGGTATATAGTATGTGCCATGTATGTTTATGATGTATATTGTGTGGTGTGTATGTATGTGTATATATATATAAACTCATGTAAAATGAGTTCTTTGTCTTCCCAAAGCATCCATCATTGTATTCCCTGGATTTCTCCTACCACCTCACCCATGAACTATCATCTTGGTCTTTCATGCTCATCTCTTTCATGTCCCTGATTTCTCATTCCCTCTTCCTCCCCCTCCGTAGATATATGTTTTAGTTCTGTTGTTAGCTTGTTTTGATTTCTTCTTGATCTTTTGCTTGTTTTCCCTATATCCCATCTATGAGTGAAACCATCTGGTTTCTTTATCTTTCTAATTTATTACCACTAACATGATTCCTTCTAGGTCCATCCTGGTATCAGAAATGCACCATATTTGTCTTCTTGATTGCTGAGCAATATTCTATGGTGTGAATACACCACAACTTTTCAACCATTCATCAGTTTGGGGGCATTGAGGTTGTTTCCAAATCCTGGCTGTTGTAAATAGTGCTGCACTAAACACCTGAGTACAGGTGTCCTTTGAACACATCACCCTGATTCTGCAGATTACCTTCTCCCAAATACTTAACAGATGTATATGGTGGCATGATCTCTCTGTGTTTAGCAGAACACATCTACTTCTGTGGGGAGCATAGTCTAGAAATGTGTGTACAATTCAAAAGACCATCTCACATTAACCTATCTTTCTACTGGATCCCAGCTTGCTTTCCTAGATCTTCATGCTATTTCTCTATTAATTTTGTCAAGGGCAAGTTCATAGTTTCTGGTCAGGGACAACTCAAATTCATCCTTCCCCTCATTTTCCTAGCCTGTTTTTAAAAAGAACATAATCCTCAATTCATCCCCCTTCTCTTTTTTCAAGTTTCACTGGATTTTAATATGTTATTTTCTCTTCTCGTCTGCCCCTTGTGTCTGTGAGGATCACAGTTTTCTCCTAAGGAAATGCCTGTGTCCTTTTAATTTAATCTCTCTCATTTCATTGTTTTGTTCTTTGACATTTTCTCTCTACTCTTATGAGAATAAGATCAAAATGTGTTTTTTAAACTCCTTCTAGTTCACCTTTGTGATCATGAATAAAATTTGATTCCTAAAATTAGCAATCAAGACTTAGATTTTTGTTAATGTTTGAGCTTAAAAAAAAATAACCTAGATCCAGAAAGGCAAGTCAAAAGTTTGATGACTGCTTACTAACAATTTAGAAGAGTCTCACTTGCCACCTGCCAATCACCCCATTTCCACAGCTTTGCAATTAGAAGTTTGACTCCTAGCATCATCCCCTATTTTTAAATTTTATACTAAATAAGTCATAGCATTTTTAATCTTCTGACTTCTTTAGTCAATGTCATATTTGTAAAATGCATTCATGTTACTGCAGATAGCACTCATTGTTTTTGTTGTTGTATAATAATCCATGTTATAAATATTCCAAGATATGTTTAAGTCCATTTTTCTATTAAAAGACATTTACTGTTGTAAGACAATTGCTTCTACGAGCAACTTAGAGTCTCTAAATTCTATCTGCAGTCTAAATCTCCCTGTTTCTAGACTATCACAAATGATGATTCTGCACAACTCTTTCAGGTGGCGTAGGCCTCCACTCTTGAATACACACCCAGCAAGCAGAATTACTGATCACAGGGATCCCCTCAATCAGGTTGTCGCTGGTAGTTTCGTGCAAAAGACACCACTATACTTAGGAGAAATGCTTTGTTTCATTTTTTAAATGATCATTTCTTCTCACAAGTATATATCCCAGAGAGTCAAACTGACTTGATAAAATTACATGCTGTGGAAACAAGCAATGTAGTTGTTGCCAAAGCGTTCCCAATATTTAGGCAGAAGTGTCACTCTACTTGAAAAGGCAATTAAGCACTTAGCACGCTTTGACAGCTAGATAGAGACCCTGACAGTTGGAAGTTTGCACTGGACCCTGGGTAACGGGTACTCAGCTGTGGAATGATCTGGTCAAATGGATCCTCTAGGGCGACTCTCTGGCAGAGTAGAGTAGATTGGGTAGAGTGAAACTTGAATTTAAAGAATCATGCCATTTAGAAGCTTTTTGGGATTGAACTTGGTCTGAAGACTTCAGAAAACATTGTATCAAATGCTTCAGAATAATGTATGAAAAATGAACCCCAGACTGAGTTTTACTAATTTAAATGTAGCACAGAAGTCATCATCAAGCACTTCATAGGTTCAATTGTGAATGTCATAAGTTCTAGGCCAACTTTCGAGACTGGTGCCAACGTTGTGTGACCATCTAAGAATAGATTGACTTAAAAAATAATAAGTTATATCATATAAATAATATGATACTGACAACTACCAAAAGATTTTGGAGAAAAATAGTTTATCCCTCAAAAGCATAGCAGAGAGGCACAGATTTGTTCTCATGGTTTTAGTTAGGTTAATAAAGTCACTGCATTTCCACCCTATGAACAAAGTTTCTCAGATTACTCAAAATCAGACTTTGAGCATTTTTTGCCCAATTTTTAAATATGATTTTATTTAAGACATTAGTATTTTTGCTTTTAGAAATCCAGACTTTACTGGTGGAGAAGAGCTGATTTTTGCAGAAAAGAGAACAGAATCCTTCACGAAAATCTAAAGAAAGCCGGTACAGGGAGCATTCAATGCAATGCCATATCCCCATCCTTTTGCAAAGAGAAACATTTTTTTCCTCACACTGTTGTTCATTTGTACAAGATTTGATTTCTTCCCTCAGGTGTAGTTACCATAAACACCCCACTACCATATCACCTGTGAATCATGGTCACCAAAGCATCTTGTGTTCCTCCCTCCCATTTTGACCCCTTTTCACCCCCATCCCTGCTGTGTGCCTCAGAGCCACAGTTTGCCTGCAAGTTTTACCTTACATTTTTTTCTGAAAGCAGAAACTTTTTTGCAATCACTTTTGTGTTATGGCCATGAAAAGGAAGACTTGAAAACAGGATTGTCATCAAGAAAGAAATATGCACAAAGAACAGCACAAATGTCTCCCATAATTTTTGTCAGTTTTGGAAATCCAGATGTAGCAATATCATGCAGCCATCTTGTGAGTTATTGTGCTATTACATTCAGGCTTTGCTGTCATTCTACATTGACACCCAGGTGACTTCACAGACACCTGAAAATGTACCCAAACTCAAGGTGTCAAGTTAGTTCACCCAAAACGTTATATCACCATTTGCCTGGAGACACGCTGAACTCAGAGACACCCCCCACTAGTGCTGAGTCACTCCTTTCAGAGAGTTGAAGGGACAAGTATATGTTATACCAGGAGGTCTTCTGCAGTTCCCTCTGTCCAAAATCACTCTACCACGATGTTTATTTGTAGAAGCATTTTTGCCCGGACTAAGGCAAGATGGACAAATTGCAACCTACTTAGACTTGTCATTAATGGCCCAAATCAAATATGGAGAAAAGCAACTGTTTTCCCTCCAAAAGAGAACTGACATGGTGACATTCTGGTAAAAGCACTTGGTGGACTTGAACTTGGTAAAAGTCAAGACAACAACTTGACCTTGCACTGCAGCTTATTTTTATCCTAAAGAACGAAACACTTTTCGCTGGTGATAGGCAGATGATTGATTGATTTCTATGACTCTCGCAACACTGAATCAATGAACTTTACAGAAAAATTAGAGATTCTAATCTTATAAAAAGAAAGCATTAAACCATAGTCTGTTGTTTGTTTATATACCCTTAGTATAAACAGTAGGATATAAACTAAAGACAAGAAGCTTCATAAATGCAGATTTAGTACATATCATTTCAGTATGACTTGGTTTCCTGGCTTTGAGGGTACACGGGAACTGGGGGTGCATGGGCACTTAGCATTAGCAATGACCACAGGCTAAGTTATGGCTACATACTGTTACTTCCCACTCTTGCTCAGAGGAAGACCTACTGGACACTGTTGAAGGAATGTAGGACACATTGAAGGAATGTAGGCCAAAGAGAGGAATGAATTATTTGACTTAGTCAAAACTCCAATACTGAGAGTATGAGTTTATCCCTCTTCTTTAGAATATGCTCAAGTTCAACAATGCAGGTGGGCAGACAACAGGAATAATTGGTTGGTTCATTTCTTTTCCAGACTCTTGATTCCAATATATTGCAACCCAGGATAATGAAAAGGTTGTTAGTCAGATTGTAATAAAGCAGTAACATGAGAGATATATTGTTTCCATTAAAAAAAAAAAAAAGAACAGATGAAAAATAGAAAAGTTGAGTTGAAGATTACCAATCTTTGTACAGTCCTGAAAAAATCCATTGGGGTTGCTAAAATCTAGATACATATTCAAGCAGAAAATATCAGATTTGGGTCTCTATTCTTAAAAAAACTAACTTACATATATAATATTCCTCTATACCTTAGTTATTTTCTATTCCCCAATTCTGATTGTTCTTCTGCTCAGAATTTATGATTTCCTAAAATTTACACATTTGTTTACACATTTGTTTATCATCTCTCTCCCCACTTGAATGCAATTTTGCTGGTGTGTTCACACCTGAAAGCATGAAGGGTCTGATACAGTGAGAATCACAGAGCTCAGACAAGCTCTGTTTGTCTGGTCACTTGTGAACACCACTGTTGTTTACAACTGGGTTGACATTGAATGTCAAGTCGAAATCATTTCATGAGAACTAGTTCCAACTTACAGCAGATGTTTTGGGTTGTGCATTTTTATAACGAACTGCCAAAAAACAAACGCAGTCATCTGTTTTTACAATTTTCTGTTTATTGTTTTCTATGGAGTAACAGGCAAAAATAGAAATAAATAAAAGAAAACAGCTGTTATGGAAAACTTTGAAAAGGCCCCAAATTTTGCTTTTAAACTAGTATTGAAATTAACAGCTTGGTCATTCTGAGCAACCGAATTTACTTCTTTTTTTTTTAAGTTGGTTATGAATTTTTATTAAATTGACTAGTTGCATTGGCATCAACATGGCATTAATAACTAAAGAATATTATACATCTTAAAATGTATTCGAAAAGAAAATGGCTTCTTATTGGTTAGATATACATAAATGTATAATGCACTGACATCTATAATAAAGATTTTGCTTAAATGTCCATTTAAAATGGCAGTGGGTTGGCCGCCCCACAAATTGGCATGTCACATCTCCACTTGAAATCTATTCATTCTGACAAAAAATACTTTGCTGGAATTCGGTAGGAATGTCTACAAACAATAGACATGAGAGAGAGAGAGAGAGAGAGAGAGAGAGAGAGAGCCATTTTCTAATCCAAAAGAATACAGGAAGAAAGCAATCTTTCTTCCACCATCCTCCTATGGATTCAGAACTCTCAGGAACTTAGTTTTGCTTGCAAATGATTAAGACTCCAGCCCTGCCATATAAAACTCACTCTCTAAGACTCCTGAGGTTTCACTGCACTCTCTACTCACTGTTACTGTAATCAAAAGAAGTCAAGGCCTTTGTTTTGTGGTCCAGTCTTCCTCTCCATTCTTCAATCCCATCATCTGCCTGAGGGACTTCAGTGTTGGATGAAACCCAGCCCTTCAGTTCCCTGGCTGGGTGCCAAGTAATCTGCTCTTCAACTTCCAACTTGCTACCCACAAGCAAACAGCCCAGGCCTGTCACCATCTGCCATTGTTCTGCCTCCAAAAACATTCCTCCAAAGAGCCTCCTTTCTCATCGCAACCGCTTCTCATTCTCCCTTACTTCGACTTTCCCCCCAGATAAGGCTTTGGCCCCATTGTACCACAAGTCACTTGAAGTAGCAAGCACAGCTCTTCCAGCAAGAGCAATTTCCTTCCTTCAGTGCCCTGTTACCCAGCTGGCACCCTTCTGCCTAGTCCCAATCAACATAAATACGTGACTCCACAACTTCAAATCTACATTTTGGAAATGAAACCAAACAACATAACACAAAGTTTGACTGAGAGAGAAACGATGATGAGTGGTCTGCTCAGCTTAGATTCTTCCTCTCTCCCAGAGCCACTCCCACAGACACCTTTTCTTATTCCTGCTGCTTAACATGAGCCCTCCCCTGCAGCATGTAGGACTTCCCAGGAAAAGGACTCTAACAGCTGGTTCTCTTTCTTCAGAACCAAAATGAAGGGCAAGAACTGAAAGATCCTTTGGAAGATGAACCTTTTTTGTCAAGTAACATGCTTCAGACAAGGCCTTTACCTCCTGTAACAGGAGGCTGTCAACTCAGAGTGGGGAAGGTTATCCTGCCTGAAGGCTCACCAGGAATCTTTGGGTCCGTGATTCGTAATGGTCTCTACCCAAATGCTCCCAAGCCACACCTTTAACTTTAGCACCGGAGACCAGTCATCAAATTTCAGGCCAAATTTTCAGTACAGGTTGCTGTCTCATTCCAGGAGGTGAGACTGTTTAAATACCACTTTGGATGTGTTCCGTGTTCTGGTTTTCACAATGTGCTCTCAGTAGCTGGCTGACCTGACCTGCTATTCATTCTTTTTCCTGTGAAATTCTATAACAGTCAACAAAGGCAAATCATCTTTACAAGTTTCACAAAAAACACTGCCTCCCCACATCTTTCATCTCCCCACATCATAACTAAAGTTATGGGCTAAACAAGTGCTTCCTTTTTACATGCTATCCTTGTCCCCTAGCTACAATTCAGTCATGGAATGAAAACTCAGTCATAGAAGAAGGTACTAGATTCACTAGTACCTCAATCATAGAAGAAGGCAATAGATTCACTAAGAAGTGAATCTATTAATAGATTTTACACAGAGAACATACAGTCAGTTTGAAGGGGAAAGAAAATTTCATTTACAATACAAATAAAAGTGATTTTTTAAAAAGTTCCATGTATTAATTATGTCATATGTGGCACTAGGCCCTGTTGCATGCAACATAAAACTCAAATAGCAGCTCAGACACAGCACTTATTCTTTCAGGAGTAAAGACCATGACTAGAATAGCAGTTCCACAGATCCCTAAGGACCTGAGCTCCTTCCAGGATTCTGCTCCAACCTTAGAGGTTCATTCTCCCCCCAAGAAAAAGACAAGAGTAGCACAGGCCTTCTGCCTTAAAGAACGCTTTTTCAAGACCATGTCTACCATCTCCGCAGATATTCCACGGCCCAGAGCTTAATCACGTGGTTAAGCTTACCTGTCAGGCAGGTTCTATTCTGGGTGGTTGTGAGTCAGCTAAACTTCAGGAATTCTACTGCAGAGAAAGAAGGAGAGAAACGATATTAGGGGAACTAGCAAACTGTTTCACATCCAGGGCCAAGTTTAACAAAAAGTTTGTAAGCACTGCAAAAAAATACTTTTTATCGTCGGAGAGATATAAAAAAAAAAAAAAACTAGACAAATTTAAAAGTGCTTCAACAGGCAAAGGGTAACTTGACTTGATAAAGCACAAATTTGTAAAAGTCATGAATTTTAATGTCTCAAACAAAAATGTGCATAAAATGAGACAGTTAAATAACAGAATCACAAAGTGACAAATAACCTTTGGCAAATCAAATAAATAAGTGAGGTCATCATTATTTTTAACAATGGAGTAAATAACACCCAGATGTCAGTTAAGGTCATCCTGCTGTCAAAAATAACATTGGCAGACGCCCCCATTACACATCAGAAATAGGTTCAAAGACCTCCCCAAGACTTGTGGGAATTCCCCTGGTGTTTCTTCTCCAGATTCCCTGTAGCCTTCCATTAATGTCTCACCTCCTCTCATACTCTCCTTCCTCTACTACACATAAATCCAGACATAGGATATAGACCCCTTTCTTGGTTTTGGTCTACGGTCAATTTAACCAAATGGCTTTGGCCCTTACAAGCCAACTACTTATCATCACATGCTGGGAAGTCTATTCTTAACATTTCTTAGTCTTTGTCTACCCACCAGTAAAATTTCCCATTTTTCTGGGAAATCCAGCTTCTTTTCTAATGATCTGATCCTAATTTTCCTGGGAAGACCTAACATTTCCCTGTTGCTCTGTTTTCACATCTAGTCTGCTATGTCTCATCTCACAAATTAACTTTCCTTATGTCTTTTTTGAACTATTGATGGCTCCAACAGACAGTTTGGCGGGAGTATGTCAGAAGGCTGTGCTATCACCACCATTTACATGAGACACTGCAGCAGAGTCAGACCAGATTAGCCTATACCCAACAACACACCATTCAGGGAATTTATATCAATAGTCTGAAATCCACAAAGTGGAAGTGTAGATGGAAAACCCAAATATTTCTTCCACGATAGCCAAGAAACCCCTTTTGTTCATGGCTTAGGATTGCAACCCAGGGAACAGAGATATGAGAAATAATCAAGGTGTGTGCTCAAACTGTCACTGAGCGCTTCTGTGTGAGAAAATGTAGGACTAGTTTATATTCAGGTTCACTCATTGCAAATAAGTTTGTTGGTCAGTGCAGCTCTGATTGGTGGAAAGTTTGTTGAGCAGTGATTCATCAAATTTCAATACGGGGTAGTCTGTGGTACACCAGATTTTGGATTAGTTTCTTTTTGGAGATGAGTTTATCTAGACAAGAGTCCATATCCATATACCTGGGGCACCTGGACATTCTGGGGTGAGACTTTCAGAAACCTGCTGCTTAAGATTCCTAGACTCCAGAGACTCCTTCATTCCTTGTCAAAAGTATTTCCACCATGAAATGGTAGAAACACTACAGATAGCAGTGTCTTGGTTTTCATTGTTTGAGTTGGGTTATATGGTTTTTTTTTTTTTTTTTTTTTTTTTTTTGGTGGGGGAGTGGCTGCTTGTGTAGAGAATCAGTTTTCCAGCACTGCACAAACAATAGAAAACTGTGTTTAATATACAAGGGAAGATGCAAGTCTTTTGAATCTTTACACAAACCTACTCCAAGGCAATGGGAAACACAGGGAGAGTAAGTGACAAGAGGACTCCCTGATTTCACAGCCATAGAAGCTTGATACTCTGTCTTAATCTAGGCCATGATTTTCTTGAGTTAAATATTGAGGTGAATAGTTCTAGCAACATGGATATGCAACCATGACATTTCTAAGCTTAATGTGGTGATGTCGTAGACATGATCAGAGTTTAAACTTGAGAACAAGTCCCACATTGTAAAGACCGCTGCTAAAGGTCAATATCTCTCATAAGACCCAGTGAAAAACAGAAGTAACAGACCCTACTTCCATCCCATCCCCCACTTCCCCCTATATGAAGTGATGACTGGAAGGAGAAAGATTGTTGAAGTGACTGATTAGAGGAAATTGTAGTATTCATGGAAAAGGTATTTGTCCAACCCTCCAGCCATGGTGGCAGGAGGGGATTCTCTTAAAGATTGCTGAATAGATTTGTGTAGTGCTGCTAAGATGAACAACTGGCCTTATATTTGGAGAATGTCTGCTGTGAACTTCTGACTGTCTCTGTGAGTTTGAGAGAGATAATAGTAGACTAAGGAGCGAATGACAATACAGTAGTCAATACTGAATGACAAGGGTGTGTCAAGGGACTTTCTCAAAAGTCCCAGGGACACCAGGAAAGAAGCTGGTCTTGAGGTTTTTTTTGTTTGTTTTCTTTTTTTTTAAGGGGGGGGCAGTACATTGTCCAAGAGGATAATGCAGGTTAAGGAACTCCAACACAGAGAGACTATGGATGGAAACTGAGTAGAAGGAATTAGAAGTTCTGGTTGCAGAGAAGACATTCTAAACCAAAATAGCTAGCCACAGGGAGATGTCACAGTATAAGACAAGGAAATCAAACAGGTCAATCCATGAGCAATGAGGAGTTCAGCCAAAGTCAGTCATACAAAGACCCACCAGTAGTAGCCCATCAGGATTAGCCAGAGAGCAGTGTTAGCCAGTACCAAAGAAGAAAGACGAAAGAAGAAGCACAACTAAACCCAGTTGAAACTGTCCGTTTAAAATTTCATGACTCACTTAAAAAGGCAAAGCAGGTTTATTTGAAATCAGTGAATTGCAATTCATGGTATGTACATACTCAGGTAGAAAACCTAAGAAGTTTCTTAAGGAAGGATAAGGGAGGGGGAGGTTCTTCAGGGGAAGTAAAGGAAAGAGTTGAGTAGGTTCTCGGGTTTACATGAGTGGTTACTGATTCTCCAGAAAGGATGAAAAGGGAACTGATCAATATATCCTCCACCTAAAAGTCCGTAATCATCAGTTCTCACAGACAGGATGATTCCTCAAAACATTGTTTGCCTGATAATTTGTTAAAGCAGTTACTCCTTGCCTAATCCAAATAAGAAAACATAAGGCTAGCAAGTGCCCTTCTAAAATGACTTCAGATCTATCAACTTTTTACAAAATGGACTAACTTTTCAATACTTTCTTCCTCTTCTCCCCAATCTCAGTCTAAAAGAGGGAGGGAAGTAAAAAGTTAAGCCAAGAACTGACCATGTTAACCTCCCCATGTAAAGTCCCGTGGATCATGGTTTACAAGGTGATTGATACAGAAAAGCTGTAGATCAAATGTGGAGGGAATTTTAAACTTCATTGGGTTAAGTATGCCAATAGGATAGAGTCCAAAGGTCATGAAATCTACAACATGCTTAAAGAATGAAATAAAAGATTTGATAAATGTTGAAAGCACTCATCAGAGAAAAATAAAACTTTTCATCTTTCTATTCCACCCAGTTGAGACCCATCCCTTAAAAATCTGTTACTATTTAGATTTAAATAAAACAGAAACAAACTAGAACCAAATCCTCCTCTTTTTTTTCTCTCCCACACATTCCCCTCAGTGTGACACACTTCCCTCCGGTTTATTTGACTCTCCCAGTCAATCCTGACAGGCTACTGGTGGTGGTGTCTTTGCGAAAAAGGCACTGAATAAAGTAACCTCTCATGGAGATGGATGCTTCACCCTGTCCTGTGACTGTTCACTTGGATATGAAGGTGCCTGATATGAGGCAGAATAAAAGTTGGATGTATGGATGGATGGATGGATGGATGGATGGATGGATGGATGGATGGATGGATGGATGGATGGATGGATGGATGGATGGATGGATGTTTATCTTCCTCTAGAGCAAGGAATCTGCTTCTTTTCAAGCATCCATAAAACATTTGTAAATAGTGTTTCAAGAATGAACAAACAAATCAACAGAATGTTAATGAACTCTCTTAATATCAACAAAACAAAAAGATCACAATAAACAAAAAAGAAGCATTGCAAAATAATATATATGGAGGAGTGATCTAAAGGTTTGCAGCAAATTATACTTTTGAGGACTAGATTAATTTGGATCACAATTTCAAACTACCATTCACTAAAATAAATTTTATTTAAAAATAAAATGAAAACAGATATAAACAACTATTTAACTCATCTCAGAAAGTTGAGCACTCTTCAACGTTAAAAAACATCATTAGGAAATGTTTATCTCTGTAGAATATGAAGCTCCTTAAAGAGAAAAACCTCATAAAATTTAAAATGATTCAAACTATTTATATCAACAATGACAGATATTTTAAACTATGTACTACATTAAAACCCACACAAACTATAAAAGGACATTAAAACTCACAAAATGGAAATTCTTAGAAGATGGCATATAAATAGAAATAAAATGAAATAACACGTTATTAGCATAAATGTCCATTGAAACAGAGAAAGACTGTGTCGTCTGAGTTGTCCTTTTTTCAAGACAATAGTACAGTCCTGAGTGTAGTAAGTGGAAATTAGACAACAGGAACTAAGATTATGAAAATACTGCTATTAACCCTAAACTGAAAAGTTAGGAGGTAGAATTTGGAGAATTAGGCATCCTATGTCAAACACACCAGTACATTTCCTCTTAACTTTCTCAATTACCATCTTTTAAACTTTCATGATTTCTGTTTTATGAAATTAAGACATGAAAATCCTGGTAAAAATTACCATAAGTAAGAAGACATGGTAAATGTGGTGGAGTACTATGCAGCTAGAAAAAGGTGAAGTTTTGCTAGTCAGGACGACGTGGATGGAATTGGAGTGCATTATGATAAGTGAAATAAATCAAGAGAAAGAAAGACAATTAACAAATGGTTTCACTCACACAGAGAGTAGAAAGAAACAAAATAAAGGAACAGAGAAACTAAACCAAAACATATCCCAGAAATATGATTGCAGAATTGAAGCTGCTTGAGGGTGAGAGGAGAGAATATAGCAATTTTAAATAAAAAAATTAATAAATCTATCACACTCTCAGTGGATACTATAATAAACTTTTTATTAAATAATTTATTTATATATAAATTTCACATCTTTGTAATCCCCGGGGTTCACCCCCCCACTCTCCCTAGCCATTCCCACCCTGTCCCCCTACCCCCCAAGTTGAGTACTTCAATTTGGTTGTTAGCTTATTTTGACTTTTTTTCATGGCTTTTTGTTTATCTTTCCCATGTCCCATATAATAGTGAAACCATTCAGTGTCTGTCTTTTTCTTTTTGACTTGTTTCTGCTAACATGATTTCTTCTAAGTACATGCATATTATCATAAAATCATCCAGTTTATGAACAAGTACCAGGGAGGAAGTAGGCACTTTCTAAGGAAAACCAGACTGTGAACTTGTCTTATGTCAGGTATATTTCGTAGGCACACTTCGGACTGTTAGCTTCAGTGAGCACTACGTAGCAGGTAATTTGAACATGTAGATGCTTCTGTTACCATTCATGTTTTTATTCCACAATGCTCTCCCATCACCATCTGTGATGTGATCTCTCTCAGATCAAAATTTTGAGATGTCTTTTCATAACTATCGGTAACCATATATCCAGAGAGCTCCTCTTTTCCGTGACATGTTTGCCTTTCAGACAAGTCACAGTCACTTAGACATGACTCAAAAGCACTTTGCATGGATACCAGGACCTATTGATTATTGTTTACAAGGCCTCCGAGTTGGCTAGCTCCTCCTGGCTGTATCCCGCTGCCACGTATCACACAGAGACAGTAAGTCCCTAAATTCAATTCAAATTCAAGTCCAATTCAAATTCAATTCAAATTCAAGTCCAATTCAGTAAGTCCCTAAATTCAGTCCACTTCAAGGCTCTCACTGGCAGGTAGGCTCCCTATAAAACATTCTTAATACAGGTGTCTGCATCTGTAGCCATGCCTCCATGGGTTGAAGCTGAAAACTGCTCCAAAGCAGCATCTTCCCTTATCGTTCTATCAACTGCAGTGTCTTGGGCAAGCAGTAGATCATAATTTCTGATCTGCATTTTCGCTTTACAGCTCAGAACTACCAACTCCGAAAAGAAAAATACACTTTGTTCCAAAGACAGCGCATTAGCTACAGATAGAAATGGAAAATGAAAAACGCCAGCATTGAATTTGCTGAGTCAGCATTTTTAGCAAAGTGGTTTGTGAAGTAAATGGCTCATAAAATCCATCCTCTGTGATTTTTCTTATCCAGTCACACACAGGTAGACCATGAAAAGTCTGGCTGCCACAGGTCCCCACATGAAGGTACGTACACATTGCAGGTGCGTTTGTGTTCCTGTAACTGTTCTGTACTTCCACAGAATGAATTCATTCCTCTGACACTAATGAAAGTTTTACAGGTACGCACGCTTTCCACCAAATAGATTTGAAATGTCAGCCTTGATTTACTTTCTATAAAAATCATTTTGTAGTATGTTTTTCTCTTTTGGTCTGCATCAGGATTATGATTTTAACCAATAAATATGAATAACAAAAAAAATAAAGAGAAAATAAGACAAGCTATGTATAAGTTTAAACAAAACTGCCAAAGACAACAAAAGCTAAAAATGTAAATGTCATTTGAACCACCTTTTTTTTGTGTTTCCACATCTCTCCTCCTTTCTGTCAGGATTCTATGAATTATACTGAATGAAGGCACTAATACCTGTCACTTGCTCCTCAGGAGCCCGAGAGCAAATTATAGATTTGCACAGTGTTAAAAGCCTTCATCTGAGACATTAGCTAAAGGCAAGATGTGAAATAAATCTATAAAATTAATTTTTAGAAAGAAAAACTAAAAAATTTTATCACCTAAGAAAATCATAAAGTTTGTAAGTGATTTGGGATGTTACTTCCGATTCTGTAATAAGTGAGTTGACTATAATATGCATTACCACAACCCAAAATGCAGAATGGAAACACAGTTACATTTGACACAGGGTAGTTAACAAGGAAAGTTTTATATGGTAAATGCCCTTGTTAAATATATCAGAATAGAATTAAAATTGTGATATAAACTAGTTTGCCTTTCACATGTTTCCCCACTCAAGAATCTCCCCCTCCTATCTGAATCTCCCTTTAAGTAAAATTAAGTTTTTTCTTAACATAACAGAAAACATTACAAGAAAGTGGAGTATAGATGCACAAAAAGAAACTTTGAGATCCCAGTACTTTAAATAGTAGCACCATCTAATAAAAGCTCAATATATGTTTCCTATTAATGCAAATAAAAATATTCTCAAGTTCGCCACTCAGATATTGCTTACTCATATATTTTTTAAGTTAGAAGATAATCTAAACCAATTGGGGGGGCCGCTTCTTTACTTATTTTAAATAGATTTTATTATAAACAAATTTTGATTTAAAGAGACATAAATCTCTGTACCCTTGAGTCACACAAATAAACCCCAAGTAATACAAATTCAGATACTATAAAAGGAAGAGATTGCAGAAAACCAGAGAACTTACTACCATTAATAAAGCTAAGACATCTATACTCCACTTTCTTGTCATGTTAACTCCCCACTTTTAAGATAAGGACCAATGTTTGCACTATCCTAGAAAATGCATATGCTGTATCATTAAAGTAAGGAAGGGTTATGTTCTATTAAATGTGAAATATCAGGGTGATCTTAACATTTTTCCTTAGAATTTTCTAGTTCTGTTCAGTGCTGACACAGAAGCAAGAGGGTCTGCTATTCTCACACCACTCTCCACCAAAAGAAACCAGGGAAACTCAAAGACACACTGATTCGAGGCATGAGTCGGGAAAAACACACAGTGTGTCTGAGAAGTCTTTGTGCAGCAGGAAAAGGGAAACGCAGGCTTATGTTAGATAGCTACTGCTGCAGAACAACACCCTCCCCAACTCGGAGGTTTAGCTGAGAAGCATTTCTTGTCTCACAGTTCTGCAGGGCAGGGTCATGAGGGTGGCTGAGCCAGGTCCTGCTCAGGGTATTTGACACACCTGCAGTGAGGCCAGGCTGCAGTTCCCTCTGGCTCATCTGGCCAAAGATCCACTTCCAAACTCCCTCATGTGCCTGTTGACAATCTTCGTTTCCTTATGGGCTGTTGGACACACTGAAAGTCTAAGTTCTCTGCTTGGCTGTTGATCAGAGGGTTGCCTCAATTTCTAGCCATGTGGGCTTTCTCATAGGGAAGCTGACAACATTGCATCTGCCTTCCATTAGCTTGAGCAAGCATGACAGTGAGCGAGAGGAAGCAAGACAGAAGCCACAGGCTTTCACGACCTAATCTCCGACATGGACATGACATAGCATCTTGTTTCCCCATCCTATTTGTTAGAAGGGACTCATCAGCCCTGACCCACACTCAGAGGAAGGATCACAGCGGCTGGGTATGTAGGAAGTGGGGGTCTTTGGATACCCATCTAGTGGTTGCCTATCACACTGATGTCAAAGGTCAAAGAGACAAACAAATTCACTATTTGGACAGCTTGATCATCAATAAAAGTAGGTATGTTAATTGAGTATGATGCAATACATTTTAAAAAGAAAATATGAGTCTCTAGCTACTAGAAAAGGTGGAAAATAGAGAGGAAGAATCCTTGTTTGTAAATACAGGTCAACTAATAGACACAAAAGAAATGATAGTATTGAAAATCAGCATTCTGTAAATTCAAGCTAGGACTAAGAAATAATTCAAGCTAGGACTATTAAAGGGAGCTAAGACACTGGAAGAAATTAATTAGGAGTGGAACATAGTCACAAAATGCCAAAATATCATCTCATAGATTAAAAATGGACCAAAAAGTACAAAACTCTGCCTTTTTCAATATGAATTCCAGTAGTCAACACCTTAGCCAGTCACTAATAGAGGGGCAATTATTTTTTATCCTTTCTAATGTAACTCAACATGGCCCATCACCTATGACATCTTCTTGCCTAATGTTTTAGGACAAACATCCAAACTATAGGAAATGTAGGGGATAGAATAACAAGTTAAATAACACAAGGAGGAAACAGAAAAATCTAGAACAGTTAATATCTAAGAGAAAATTACCCTGGACTTTTTAAAGGTCACTGTAATAGGTAATAATAAAAACATGAAGACCTTTTCTAGATAAGACCAGAGAACCAATACCAAAACTGTGTGTGGAATTTATGTAGATTGATTTTGTAATGACTGTGGTGAAGAGGTGGGGCTATTAAGATGAGTGACTGAAGTTATCAATTAATAGCAAAAGTGCTTTTAAAAAGATACTGACAAACACACAAGGAAGGTAAGGACAGGTTGAAAATCTGGCTGTGATTAACTTGATGTGATTAAGTTCAAATGAAAATGAACAGGTAGTCTGGATAATACCTCTCCTGAAAAGTGATGCAAATTATAAGAGGTGAATTAAGTGAATTGGAGACATCTTGGATGCCAGGCCTGGGCATCTCTCAAGCCATCTCCAGGCCCTGGGGACATTCACTCTTAGAGGTATTGCCCTCCTCCCCCACATACTCAAGGGACTCTCTGGACCCAACCCACTGTCTTTCTTGTCAGTCTCCAGACCTAGGGCCCATCTTAGTGGTTCAGATCCCATCCCCTTCTGAAGCTCTTTGAATTGTGTGCTTATCCTGTTGTGCTGTGATCCCCCCAGTACCTTAACAGCGTGGGTCTAAGGCTTTGGCTGGAGGCATAGGTGACTCTCTCTGCTCCCGCCGGCTTCAGCACATTTGAGAAAGGCGAAGCCTGATGGGATTGTGCATTAGCAAGAATAAATTGCCTGGCCTCAGAGAGTGCTACTCAGAGTCAGAGACACAAGTCCTCGGAGGTAAAATAGATCCAAATAAGCTAAATTCTGAAAGCAGAGCAATGTTTTCCCTAGACCTCCTATCATCCCACAGGTTAGACTAGGCACACTTGGGTCCCTACATGCTTGATGACCTCTGGAGGTGAGATCTTCCTCCCCACTGAGCAGGCTCTCCACAGCTATGGGCAAGAATCACCTCTGCAGTCTGAAGCAGTAGACGCTCCCAGCTTGAGGCCAGGATCACATTAGAAACGTGGGTCGACCGGAAGCCAGAGGCAGCTGTCAGCCTCTTCCATGGAGCTGTCTTACATGGACTGACATTCTCTGCTGAGCGGCTGAAGATGGACCTCCAAAGCATGGAGGGAGCTCATAGGAGATAGTTGGAGAAATTTTAAATGAACTGCTTATTAAATAAAACTACTGAATACTGTAAATTTTCTTACGTGTTTTCATTAAAACATGTGGTTCCATATGAGTAAGTTGTTTATTCTTAAACAGTGCATGATGAGGCATCCAGAGGTAAAATGTAATGTCTGCAAAATATTCTCAATTGAAACACACGCACACATACACAGTGGAGTGATGGGGGAGAGGGATGGTGAGGAAGAGAGAGGAAAGATCAGCTGTCATGGAATCCAGGTCAAGACAATTGTTTCTGCTTCTCTGAAGTTTTTGAGATTTTTCATTAAATATTGGGAGAGGAAATGAATAGTGTCTAAACTCTAAAAACTTATGAGTGAATTAACAAACAATCCATGAACAAGTTTTCTAGTCCTTTCCTAATTAAAAGAATTAGTCATCTAGACCCAGAGGTTAGACTGCTAGTTACAGATAATTTGGGAGTCAAGATTATATTAGTCAAGATAAATTTGCTCCTTTAGCTTTAAAAAGAGGTCATGACAAATAATATACTCATGAGGAAATTTTATTGAGGTCATTTTGAATCTCTTCTTGTTATTTAAAATGTATCTAACACACACAATTGGTATATTATGTATTTGGCTACTTGCTGAAGTAGGCCGTGACATTGAGTCAACAAACCTAGAAATAAAATCCACTACCATTTAAAAGTATCTCAAACTTAACTTTAATAGTGTTTATTCCTCTACTTTCTACTTTTTTCCCCAAGAAGCAAATTAAGGGGGGAAAAGAAGAATGTTTCTTTATACCATTCTCCAGAGTTCCATGAATATATCTCCCACACCTGTGATTATAGGCAATATTATTGTCCTATCTAACTTAGTCATGACCACCATCTTCTCTCTACATCTCTCCAAGAAACATCTGCTCCAATTAAATATATGAACTGCCAAAGAAATAAATGGTCTTTTTCTGTCTCTGATATTTCTATGTGATTTGCATCTATCTCCACAGAGTAAGATAGTACTCAATACTGAAAGGTGAAAAAGAGGCTCAAAAAAATCTGACTTAATTATACAACTGAAGTTCACAACGGCAGTAGTAGCAAGATACCCAAGCAAGATACACACATTTATTTCCTCACCGTGAGAATCTGAATACATCTAATAGTTTGTAATCTAGGAAATAGTTAAAACAGTTAATCAGATTTAAATAGTTAATATGTTTTTGTTTCAGATAAGTTTACAACACCACTCCAAAATTAACAAAGCATAAATTATATAAATTAGCATATATAATAGTTTAAAATAATTGGGACAAAAGTGAAATGAGGAAACATTTTCTTGAAGGGAATAGATGATGTTGCAGAGACATGTTTTAACCAAGGCCTTGACTATAAAACACATGTTCAAACTTAAATGCTTAAGTTTCCTAATAAATAAAAGGTATAGATAGCATTTTCATCATGTTATTGGGAAGAGTAAATGAACAACAAATACATGTATAATATTTGGTATAAAACATTTTCAACAAATGCTAGTTTGCCACAAACTGTTTTCTAAAATGACCTATGAATACACTATCATTCTCTACAAAAGTATCTTTTTTATCAATTATTTTATTTTTTATTTAAAATTTTTAATTTATTTATATATAAATTTCACAACATTGTAATTCCAGGGCACACATGGGCACACATTGTACTTCCCTCCCTTCCCCCCCTTTCCCTCCTGCTCAAAGTTGTGCACTTCAGTTTGGTGCTTAGCTTGTTTTGACTTTTCCTCAAGTCCTTTGTTTATTTTTTCACTATATCCCATATATTAGTGAAACCATTTGGTTTCTGTCTTTTTCTTTATGACTTGTTTCTGCTAATATGATTTCTTCTAAGTACATCCATGTTGTTATAAATTTGTCAAATTTGTCATTTTTGATTGATGAGTAATATTCCATTGTGTATATATATACCACATTTTTTTCATCCAGTCATCTCTCTTGGGGCATTTAGGTTGCTTCCATGACTTTGCAATTATAAATTGTGCTGCAGTAAACATCCGAGCACAGGTGTCCCTTTGTACCCACATTGAGGTGTCTTTTGGGTAAATTCCCAAGAGAGCAATTGCTGGGTCAAATGGTAGTTCCATTTTCATTAACTTGAGGGTCCTCCACACAGCTTTCCATATTGGTTGGACTAGCTTACCTTCCCACCAGCAGTGTAGTAGTGTTCCTTTCTCTCCACATCTTCGCCAGCAATTCTTGTTGTCCGTTCTTTGGATGTGGGCCATTCTTGCTGGTGTAAGGTGGTATCTCATTGTGGTTTTGATTTGCATTTCCCTTATTACTAGCAACATTGATCAATTTTTCATGTGCCTGTTGGCCATTTGTATTTCCTCTTTGGAGAAGTGTCTTTTTAGTTCTTCTCCCCATTTTTTATTGGGCTTTTTGATTTGCTTTGTTTAGTTGTGTGAGTTCCTTGTGGATCATCATTATTAATCCCTTGTCACTCATGTGGAGGGCAAAAATTTTTTCCCATTTGGTTGGGCATCCAAAAGTAGTATCTTAATAATTGTGATGAACAATCAATTTTCCAATCACGCCCCTAACTAAACTTGACTTCCCAAACAAAGAGTGGTCACAAATATGAGTAGAAATTTTTCATGAACAAAACCACAAGGGCCTGACTGAGATGATTTTTTAGGCAGGATAATTCCACTATCCCTTAATTCTTAATTTTTTTCCTAAAAAAGATATTTCAACTATAATAAGCATTAACGTAGAGTTGACAGAAATCTGGTATACACCATTAACCTGAATAAAATGTTAAGATTTCACTGCTATGCCCCAAGGAGAGAGCTGATGATATCACTATTTAGAAAGTCATGGGACCAAGATCCTGAAATCTGGTAGGGGACAGTGTGGAAAAAATGAAGAGACTGGCCATGACCAGGCTCTTGTCAAGATAAGACAAGCCAAAAGTTTTGAGGAATGGGCTAGCCCCTCTGTTTGCACACCAAATCGCTGACTTACAACCTCCTAACACCCCACAGCCAGAAATTCTCAGTACAGATTTAACCCCATTCCTCAGAAACACCAGGCTCTTAGAGAAGTCCCATCCTGGAGGACCTATGCCCTTGTCACCACCTCCTCCCTCTTGCCCTGCAGGTCTGATCACTGCCTCCCACCACAGGAGACCAAGCCCTGTGTGAAGCACAATGGGCTCCTGAGATCTCGCTCCTCCAGTCATCTTTCTGCCTCCACATCACCCATAATCTCTTGACTCTGTGATTTAGATTGTTTTTAGATGGTGCAGGTAAAAATCAATTCAACGTGAAAACAGCTGAGAGGGGTCAAAACAAAAGAACGAAATGTAAAATATGTCTTTTAACTCTTTCTAGTCTCCCTGGGGGAGGTGGGGGCTGCAATATATATTCTGCTACGAGTGCTTATGAGCTCAACAGCAAAGATACCTGTGGCGTTTCATCTGCCTCCCCCATGCTAGTGTCAGAAGCACATACAAAAGAAGATAAATAGTCATGCTTTGAAAAGTCTAGATTTCTCCTTAAAGATGCAGCCCCTTGTTCCTGAGTTCCGACAGTCTTTGAAGGCAGAAGTAGAGAAAGTCAAATAAAGCCTTTCTTTCCCATTTAAACCCGCGCATTTACCAGAGTGAAGGGCTGCTTTCTCTCCAAACGCCTTTGAAACACTTTTCCCAGTGGCCACGAACGACAAAGGATCCCGGCGGCCCTTAATCGGGGGCGCGGAGGGCGAGCGAACACAGGGGTGGAGCGCCCCCCAGTGGCCACTCGGGGCGTCGGCACAGTTCGGATCCCAACGGGGAAAGTGAAAGCTGGAGGGGAAAAGGCCAGGGCCTGATCTCCACCACCTGGGAACAGCTGGCGCTTATGTAAAGACTAGATGAAAACCAGAGAGAGGTCAAATCCAGCAGGACTTCCCCCGTACAGAAAATCAATTTGGAGCAACAAAAGAACCACGATAGTTTCCAAGAACTTCTGATACTTAAAAACAGGCTCAAACTTTCTGGGGAAGACATGAGCAGGCGCAAGCGAGCAGCCACGGAGCGTTTTGTTAACAGTCCGGCTTTAGAACAAGACTGCGAGCCCAGGGGAACGGCTGCCACCAGAATACCCCGAGCTGACAACGCCTCTGCAGTGGAAAGCAGCAGCAATGTCCAGTCTGCCATATTGTCCAGCTGAAAGGCCAGGCCGAGGCCAAAGTGCTTGCAGGCACGAGGGAATCCACCACACAGGTTGTCTGCTTCCCACGCACATCACTGTCCTGCGCAGCAGCCTCTGCGTTCAAAGCATGGCTTCAAAGAGGGGAAATGCTTCCGAACCAAGGTGGGAAGATGGATCTGCTGTCCAGCTCCATCAGGGCACACCCACAGTGTGAGGGCTGGCGGGCTGTGAGGCTGGTCCCTGCCCCCAGCAGTGGGACTCAGCAGATCTACCTGCAGGCCTTCCGCTTACATGTGCCTCCATAGCTAATCCCCAAACCTTAGGACGCCGGTGGCTGTCCTGATTCCTTTCCCCTTGACTCTCACCAGGGCACTCTTCCCTGCCTCCAAATATTGTTCTTTTTAGGCTCGGCGCCCAACTCCCCTCCCTCGGAGTCTATGTCCTTAAATCTTCTCCTAATGAACCTGCCTGGGTCGCCTGTGATTCCGAAAGCAGAAAGCAGCCTGTTAAGGGATAAATGACTAAAGAGGCTCCACTACAGAGCATTATGGAGTCAGAGAGCTTAGCGCCCCAAAGGGTCTCAAAATGTAATGTAGCAGAGCCTCCAGCTTAGGGGCTTCTGAGGTGCTGCTTTGAATTGTTCGCATGCTGAAACTGAGGCTTAGAGAAGGCAAGTGCTTCACCTACAGCAATTACCTGGAATTTGCAGCTTCTTAAGGCAGAGTATTTCCCATTATAAACACCGCCTCTCACCCACAACAACGCAGAAAAAGTTTTGAGGAAAGGGTGAGGATTTCTGCGCTCTTTAAGCATTCTCACTTTAATAAAAAGGCCACCTGACAGTACTTGAATCCCAGTATTAGAAACAGTCTACTGGTTAATTATAACCATTTTGTCTTTCACATTCTTCCTTTCTTCCTCTCCTCCCCCCCCATCCTGCGATATGAATAATTAGCCCTTTTTTGATAAATGTCTCTTCCTTGGTTATTGTGGATGAACACAAAATCTGGTCTCATTTTAAGGTATATTGTTTTTACCTGCCAGCTGTCATGAAAACATCGCATCTGCAAAAAGCTAGCCTTGCTGGTTTTTTATGTTTTGTTTTGCCCCTGAAGGTTAATTGCAGAGCTTCTCCACAGCTTCCTCACCGCTGTGGAGTTAACCATGGGTTTGATACGCTGGGAAAGGTTTATCAAAGGCCTGGAATCCAAAACAACAGCAACAATAAATACCAATTAGACCGAGGCCCACTGCTCCAACCGCTCTCACAGGATCAAGCTGCCAAGCACCTCTGCCTCCAACTGCTCTGGACTCTCTCAGGGCTGCTGGGGAGGCCGCTCAGAGACCCATTTCCAAGACCAGTTTGGGGGTCACCCATTAGTCCTGGGGATTGAGAAGAGCACGTGGCAGTGCGTGTGAACAACAGCCTGTTCCCTCCCTTCCAAGAAACAACTTGTCTTGAGGGTTTGCAATTATTTCAGGTCCTAATGAACTATGCTGGAATGTAACCAGCATGCAAACCTGTCACCTCAATTTTCTTTGGAACAATGTGAGACGCTGAAGTTTACACTTGAAGGTAGGACAAAGAATATCCAAAGCGAAGTGAAAACTGCATCTACATTCCCATTTTGGCAGAAATATATCCTTCTCACCCATCTGGTAGAGTTCCCCCTCTTTAAAAAGATTTGTTTTCTGAAATAGAAAAAGAGAGAGGTGGATCTCAAAGCATGTGAAGATATAGAGATCTGGAAACTATTCTGTCACAGCAGGAAAACTGGGTTTCAGTGAAAGTTTCAGTGAAAGTTTGAAGCAAGCAGAAAATGCTAAGGAGTTCACCAAATCTTTGAAATAGCATCAAGGGTACCAGCTACAGTGACCTCTAGTGTTCTTATCAACAGCTGCAAAACAGCTACTTGAGTACAAAAAAATTGCACTTCCTTCCTGGGGTCAACAGCTAGCAAATTAAGGTGTAATTTATGAAAATGAAAGCTATCTTACTTGCTATCTCCATGAAAAAATACAGCAATAAAAATGAAGAACTTCTCATCATTAGCATCACCATTCAAAGCCATCCTTATTTTTCCAAGGCATTCCTTCTAACACTAAAAATTTTATGTATTTTTTCGGTCTTCATTCTGCTCCTGCTTTCTATTGCCTATTGTTTTGGTGTTTTTGTTTCATTTTGATTTTTAAGTTCACTTTGTATTGTTCTGAGTGTTACCTTAAGCTACTTGTGAGGCATATTCTACAGTCCTGCAAAAGCAAGACTTGTCTTGTTTGTTGTTGTTTTGTTTGGGGTTTTTTGTTGTTTGTTTTTCTGCAGCACCAGCACCTGTCTCTGCATAAAATTCTAGATTGTGTAGGTTGTGGTAGGGAGAAACTGTCAGATGCCTGCCTTCAAGTAGATGGAGATCTTGAGTTGGAAAGGGGCAGCTAGGAACCAGGCCCGAGGGCACCGAAGAGTCTCCAGTGCATCTGAGGAGTTCAAGCCCCCACCTGGGCTGCAGATACCTGGGCTCTGTGGTGGGAACCCTTAGATACCCCTCCTTTCGGGTCAACTTGTTGGCTAAAATGTCTAAAACCATCTTCACCCAGAGGCACTGTGCACTTCAGAGGCAGCACTGGGCTTGGCCATTCTCCTTGCTCTTTCTCTTTGAGTGCACAGCCTTAACCTGGGTGTGGGCGCCAGCAGTCCTGGCCATTTCCACTCTGGTTCCTGAAAGCATTCAGTGAGTGTCTAGGATTTGGTCCTCAGGAGGTGAAAGCTGTTTGGTGTTCTTCAGCCTCGGGCTATGGGTAACAGTGTGTCTCTGAGCAGACACAGGTGATCTGACCAGGCTCCCCTCGTGAGGTCTGGTTCCAACTGTTCTGTATTCTGAACCTCCTCTCAAGATGGACTCACCACCCCCCACTCCCACAGGTCTCCGGAGTGCACCTTGGTCCCGGATGCCAACTCTGTTCACCCCTTCTCCAGCCCAATGGCAGGTCTACAAAGTCCCTGATGTGATTAAGCACCCCCTAGTCAACAGCCGTAGGGGGTTCACACAGCAGCACCCGCCCTCTCACCAGAGAGTTGGACTGCCTCAGAATCCTGCAAACATGTTCTTTGAATGTTCCTTGGGCGCCTTTCCACTAGCCCATGGTTTGTGTTGTGCACTGTAGTCTCGCTTCTCAGGGACTCAGACAGTGACGAGAGCACAGATGCTCAGCCTGGCGTCTGCGCTCTGCCGCCATCTTGCAAGGACTCTCATTCTAAACAGTTGCCTTTAATTGTTCAGTTATCTTTCATGTGACTAAATTATCAAGATTGTCATCATTGTGAATTAGCCTTAGAGAATGGCCATCACTTATGTTATAAATTTGGGAAAAATATTTCCTTGAGCCTTCAGCCATAAATTACAAGTCATAAACAGACATCAAAAGGTTGACCGCTGGGGAAGCGTCTGGTGCCAGCATTAGACACAGATGCTTTGGTGGTGTCATTTTTCCTCCATTTCCCAAAACACAGGTCCTGTTAACCACAAAGGCCATCACTGACCATCACAATCAGTTCATTCCTGTCTTTATTTTGTAAAAGATAAATGCCTACTGGGAAGTTTCTTAAGCAACAGGATGCCTGGAAATGGAGTGTTTGGTTCTGCTCACCTGCTGAAGTGACAGATAAGGAAACTGCTTCATTTGCCAGAAGAGGAGCCTGGTCTGGAAAACAGGAACAGTTTAACTATGCGATGCATGGTTACTTAATATCTGACAAATTGGGAGAAAACGCCTGCCATCTAGACTTCTCCAGAAAAATAAGTTCTCCTTCAGGCCTTACAAATAGAAGCAAAGGGGTCAGACAACATAAATTAAGCATTTACATTTCCCATCTAATGACACTTACCCTCCACAAAGGAAACAAACATTTCCAGAATGGCATTTTGTGTGAAACCCCTGGCCCACTGGTCACACAATGAAATGGTGATAATCATCATAGCCCCTGCTTGTGCTCCCTCTCCTCCTCCTCCCTTGACTTGCACATAGTTACCTGAAAAACAGGTTGGCTGAATTCAAGGAGATTTTCTTCCTATTTGGCCAACATGGTAATGGCAGCATCACAACAGATGAACCGAAAACTCTCTTAAGGTCACTGGATCAGAACCCAAACAGAAGCTGAATTGCACTAAATCAACCAAGTGGGTCTGTTCGTGGCACCAATTTTTGACTATGATGACTTTGACTAGAACAAAGTTATTGAAGCAAAAGAAATCCATGAGGCATTCTGAGTCTTTGCCATCGCTGTGTCAGAACTATGTTACATCATGTGAACAGAAAAAAAATCTAACAGGAAAAGAAAAACATGAAAGGGTCAGGGAAGCAGATATTGGTGGGGATGGACAAGTCACTATGAAAAATTCAGACTGATGATGACTATAAAAAGACCTACTTTCAACTTTTTCCCTCTGGAAAAATCAAACTGAATTTTTTTGCTTATTTCTTGCAAAAAATAGAAGTTCTTTTACTCTTTCTGGTTCTCTGTTGCAACACTAACTGTCAAAGAGTTTCTCTTGAACACACACAAGTCTGAATGTATTGGTCCATCCCCTAAAACTATTACACATTACTTTTGCTGCTTAATGAATGATGAGAAGGGACTCTGAACTTCTTGCTTTTCCATTTGCTAATGATTGTTACTGTTGGGCTCTCCAGCTCTCTGCAACTTGACAGATGAATACACTTCGACATTTGCCTAATAAATGGAAAAACAAATTCAAAATCTACCCAAATTTTTTCCAGTTTAATTCTCTGAGAAGAATTGCCATATTTGGTCTAATGAAATTGAACACATTTTAAATTGCCTAACTGAGGGAGCTGTGCAGAATACTGGATGAAGGATAAAACACCTAGACATACCTCCACTGGCATAACAGGGTTCTTGCTAACTGGAGAAGCCATAGCTCATCTATTAAAGATCATTAACTCATGTTTCATACTTATGAACATAAACATTTATGTTCATTCTATCCTTTTCATCTCTAGTGTTGTTAAGAATAGAGACTTGCAAGCATGAGAATTAAAAGACTAGAAGAATAACTTTATACTACAATTAGGACTTTTCTATACATAACTGTTCTAAGCTGTATCTCTCATTCAGCTCTTGAGTCGCTGGACCAAGTTTGACTATTACTCTCATTCAGCTCTTGAGTCGCTGGACCAAATTTGACTATTACTACTCAGGAGAGAGGGGGGATTTGTATATAGTAAATGGGAGAGGTTTTTAAATGGTAAATAAACTGAAAAAAATGATGTTCAAACCGAAAGTGAGTCCAACACTCTCTAATAAAGAGCCATGGAAACTGATGCACAGATTCACAAAGAAAATGTTTCTCAAAAATTACAAAAAGAGAGTCGGGCACGGTGGCTTGTGCCTGTAAGCTTCAGCCTATGAAGCGGCCGGGGATAGGGACTGAGGTTCGAGTCCCGCCTGGGGCCCGTAGTAAGACCTAGTTCCAAAAAAATAGCTGTGCATGGGGGTGCGCACTAGCTACCTGGGAAGCTGAGGCTGGGGATGGCTTGAGTCTGTGGTACCCCGGGCAACGCGAGCCTGTGGCACGGGCAAAAAATAGTGAGACTTAGACTCAAAAAAAAATTACAGAAAGAACTACATACATTCCAGAACTACCACTATTGGATATTTATCCAAAAGAACTGAAATCAGGATCTTGAGGAGATACTTACTAGCACTCCCATGTTCACTGCAGTTTTATTCACAATAGCTAAGATGTTCAAACAACCTAAGAGTCCACTGTTAGATAAGTGAATAAAGAAAATATAGTATTTACATAATATAATATATTATTATACTATACAATCTTAAAAGAAATTCTGCAGTATATGACAATAGGGATGAACCCTTAGAACAATGTGTTCAGTGTTAATACTAAGTAAAGTAGTTATACACTAATTCAAAAGGAGACCTATATTCGGCTGTTTATTGCAGCACTATTTACAATAGCCAGGATATGGAAAAAACCCAAATGCCCAAAACAGGTAAGTGATTAGAAAGTTGTAGTCTATGTACATAATGGAATATTATTCAGCAACTAAAAAAGGACAAACTTGATACATTTGCATTAACATGGATGGATCTAGAAGGAATCATGTTAGTGGAAATAAGCCAGAAAGAAAAAAGTAAAATATTGGATGATCTCACCTATATATGGAATGTAGGGAAAACAAACAAACAAAAGGACAAGTGAATTTTAAAACTGTCAGCAAAACTGAAGCATGGAGCAAGGAGATGGGAAAGGGAGTAAAATCGGGGGAGGGACAGGCACAAGAGATTAAGATGATGGTTCACAAGTAACAAGGTGATGGGAGAACCTCAGGGTAGACAATGACATAGAATGTATATATGTGCAAGCAATTAAAAAATAAAATGTAAAATAAGCCAATTACAGAAAGATAAATAAGGCAGATTTAACATAAAGTACCTGAAATAATAAAAAACATACAATCAAAGAATGGAAAAAGACTAGAAAAAGAAGAAAACCAGGATCAAATAGTCAACGAATGGAGTTTCAGTTAAACAAATGAATAACCTGCAGGCATCTGCTGTACAACATTGTGCCAAGAATCAACAGTTCTGCACACTTAAGGTACTATTCATACCATAATAAAATAAAGTTAAAAGGCATTTAAAAATGTAAACAAAAATACAATAAAAAACTAGATTCCTATTTGTAAAAAAAAATTTTACTCAAACTATACTAAACACTTTTAAATATTTTTTCAATAGTATGACTCTTATAACCAGGCACAACTGTTATCTCTTACGTATGAAAAAAGTTTGTTCAACCTGCTTCATCCATCTTTTTTGTATTTTTGAGGAAAAAGTACTGGTTATTTGGATGGACAAATAAGTCAGATTTCTGCTGTTTTAATTATATCCTATCTTAAACCAATTCTCCTCAAAACTTATGTTCCTCCTAAAAAAAATTATGTTTGTAATTGGGCTCATAATATCCACTTGACAACTGTAATTTGATCATTAAATAAGAAGAGGATCCCACATTGTCTTGAATAATCCCCAACACAAAATAATTATACAGGGATGATATTGATTTCATTGTTCAAAGACAACATATTCTAATCACAATAGAGCCAAATGTATGGATTGTACATTTCACTCATATGAAAACTTTTGGGAACTACGTCAAATTCATATAAATTATTGTAAGTTTTTTGCCATTTAGTTTTATTTGATTTTCAATCAACTATTGCAGTATTGTTTATGCACAATAATAGTGCCCATTTTAAGTATACACTTTGATGAATTTGAGCAATATATAAACATACACATTTCCCCCCAAAATAGCTGCCTGGTACCCTTTGTAGTTAATTCTCCACTCCTTTCTATTCAGTGATCTACTTTCCTTCATTATAGATTAGCCTGGTCTATAATTTCATACAAGTGAAATTGCCTATGACACAAAAATCTATGCCTTGTTTCTTTTGCTCAGGACAGTATTTTTGAATTCATCACAATATATTAGAAAGTTTATTCATTTTTTGCAGCAAGTGACATTCTATTATATGAATATACTGCAAGGTTTTCCTCCTCTTAGCGGTATTTGATCGCTTCCTATTTGGGGGTTTTTAGAGCCTAAATAAAGTGTTTGAAACTAAAACCAAGCTTGGATTATTAAAATTTAATGAAGCTGCTAAGAACATACCAGTACAAATCTTTATGTGGTCCTGTATTTTCCTTTTACTTTGACAAATAGCTAAGAGTGGAACAATGGGTCCTACAGTGACTCCACATTTAATTTCTTGTGAAACTGTTCAACTGTTATGCAAAGTAGATGTTAGGGGTATTTCATTACAGTCTTTTTTCTCGTAACTGATAATATTGAACATCTTTTCATGTGTTTATTGGTCATTTCATATCTCTTCTTTGTTGAAGTATGTGTTAAAAATCTCTTGTCGATCTTCTACACACTACATTATGGTGTGTAAATTATCTGATTCCTTTTGAATATCGCAGACAATACTCTTGGGAAGCACGCCCCTTGATGATGATTCCAAGGCAAACAGGGTCTCTAAAATCAAATTCTAATGTGGGTTGATGGGTTTCCCCACACCAATAAGCAATCTGCGACTCCAGGAGGGTGCTGGAGAATCTGCACTATCTGCTTGGAGATAGTATCAGATTCCACAGGTAAGAGACTCAGTTTCCCAGATACCCTTCCAGCCCGGACACCAGCCTCAAACTCTAGCTGTCGGTAGTGCCTCTGCCTGAGTGAATATCAGAGCTTCCCATGACCCAGTTCTCAGGTTCTACTACGTTGCTAAAGCATCTCAGAAAAGCTATTCACTCGCTGGATTAGCAATAATTTCCAAAGATGTGACTCAGGAGCAGTCAGATGGAAGAGATGAAAAGTTGCAAAGACATTCCCAGGGCCAAGCACGGGGAAAGGTCTCCTGCTCTCTTCGGCACTCTGTTCCCCAGCACCTGCCCATGTTCACCCACCTGGAAGCTCTTCAACACCCTTCCTTTTGTTTGAAATTGAGGCAACATTGGTTTGCAACACCGTATGTGATTCAAAGATAAGTGGATCATCACACTTCCTCAGATGCATAGCACACATCATACTCATCACTAAGGCCACTAAAGCACACTTAGTCTCCCCCAGGGTCCTTGTGTGTTTTTATGGAGACCTCATTAGTTAGATAGAATTAATTGACTTAGTGGTCACAGGCAACTAAACTCATTCCTCAGCCTCTCTCTACTCTGGGGAGGTCAAATGGGGGAGGATAGAATTAGAAGTTCTAAACCCCTAATCCCATGGTCAGAGAGTCACACAACCAATCTCATCTTTAGATACTCTCAGGCCCCTCACCCTCTAAACTCATCTATTAACATATCAATGGACATCGTTATCACTCTCCAGGCAAAGGATAGTCTAGAGCTTTGGGGAGCTGTGGATCAGAAACTGGTTGAAAAACAAAAACATAAATATGTATGTATATATGTATATATATGTATATATATATAAAACACATAGATATCCATAATCTACTATGTGGAATATGTACATGTACATACATATATGCATTTTTTTATTAATCTCAGTGTGTCTCAGGGTAAGGAGCTCAGGAGCTTCTTAACAAAGAGTTAATGCCTGAGGTGACTGAGGCAATACTATGCAGCAGAAAATAAAAGAGTAAAGAAAACAGAGATTTGGATTCAAAGAAGGTCAAAGGTGTGAAAGGAGAGAAAAAGCTACACCATTGGTGGCCAGGAAGAGTAGGAGAAATCAGGCTTTGTAAATTGATTAAGAAGAAATATCAGAACAAAAACTGAACCTTGAGTGTGGGTCAGTTTTTTATTTAATGTGGTACTGAGTGTTTTTGTGGAGTCAGGAATGGAAGCTTAAAGAAGCCAATGACAACTGGACAAGTATGAAAATGTCACTTTCGTAGCCATCCATCTTGTTGTAGCTTTGAGTCTAAGGATTTAATGATATGTCAAGTTGTCACTGGCTACTGTCCTAAGAGAGAAAACAGCTGAACATTTCAACAGGCAATGGCACTTAGAAGTGGTTTTGCCTCCTTGCCATGTTTGTGATTAACATCTTTTGTCATATTTTGACTTCCCAACAATTGTACACAAACACCTTGAGTTAAAGAAGCTGTATTCTTTATCTCGTGCACAAATAAGAACAAACAAGAAAAGAATTTGTGCTAATAGCAAGAATCCCAGAAACCTTCACAGAAACACAAATACTAAAAAGCTTATTCTGGGTGGGGTTGGACATGCTGACTGACTGCAGAGACTTGGCCCAAAACGCTCCCTTTACAAAATTTATATAGTATGTGTGAAGTGAAAGGTGTAATGCTTCAGAATCCCATCTGAACACACCTGCCTTCAGCACTGCCACTCGGGAAAGGAGAAATGCAGTCACAGGTAATTGTGTTCCTGCCATTCCTTTTCTTCTTTCTACCACTTTGGATCCCACCCAGTCAGAGAAAACACAATGAGTTAGGGAAGGTGAGGAGAACGAGTCCACTTCATATATGTCTCTCAGCTGCTTTATAAGAGAAGATCAACACTTGTTACTGAACTTTTCTAGGGCAAGGGTTATTACAGGGTCTCTGTTTCAGCAAGTCCATATAGGCTGTCTCCATGGGCACTGCAGCAGCAACTAATATTGACTATTGCAACATTTTCCTTTTAAGGCAAATATTCTAGTACCTTCAACTGGTAGAGAGTAAACAGAAAAATCTCTACTGCCTATCTCCCTTGACATTTTCATCTGTATTGTCATAACAGACAATTTTTGTTACACCATAGATATTTCCATTACAGCTTGGGAGAAAAGGAAAGAAATGATAATTTCTATATCAAGCACACAAAAGATACATATCTTAAAATTTAAAGTTAAGAATCATTTGACTGTACAAAAAGAATGGGCAAGATGCAATGACACCATGAAAAAATTAAAGGACATCAAGGAATAAATTTTTGCTGTAGCAAAGCCTTCAAATTTAATCAGTTTTACCCCATAGAAAAAAAGATAAAGAGCTGTCAGAGGCAATTTAGAGAAAGAAAAATCAAAAGACTAACAAGAAAGTGAAGAACTGTTCAAATTCTTCATTAATCAGAGAAATGCAAATTAAAATTTCAGTGTATACCTTATACACTAGTGAAAGTCATAAATCTATGGAAAGTCAAGGGTTGATGGAAATGTGGTGATATATGGGGTGCTGGGTACTATGGGTAAAGGTCACCAGCTCCCCAGAGATGAGAGCAGTGGAAATACCTGTTGTGCTTTTTCATGGGTATGTGGCTCACCCAAATTCCAATAAATCCATCAGTGGGAAGGTAAGTGGATACTCATGACAGTGTCAGTGGTGGTGATGGTGACAAAAGCAATCCTGATGTCCTTGCTTGGAGGAAAGGCTAAATGCAATATGGAGGCCATTCTGAAGTGGTATGCAGTAGTGAGAAGAAATACGCCAGACAGAGCGCTGGAAACAATGAGCAAAGAATGATAATGAGAGTTCAATGTCATTTATCTAATTTATTTAAAAAAACATTAACTAAAATGCATTTAAAATAATTTCTATGTTCAAAGAAGAGATGGTAACTATATTAAAGTGATAGCCCATGAAGACAAGAGAGGAACATGAAGAAGTAAATAGAACAACATTAAAAAGGAAATAAGGCATGGACCTTATAGGATCTATGATGTTAAAGAACTTAAGATCCTCAAAAAATAATGTAGAGAAAGTGGAAGAGAAATACTGGATGATCTCACCTAGATCTCACCTAGGATACAGGAATAACAAACAAAGAACAAGAAAAAGTTCAAACCAACAAATTGACAGCAGAATGAAAGCATAAAGCAAAAGAGGGGGAAGTCAGGGGAGGGATGGGCAGGGGAGATTGGGATGGCAGTTCATGGGTGACAGGGTGGTAGGAGACCCATGAGGTATACAACGATGTAAAAAGAAAATGAGCGTGATACTTTTGAAGAAGTTAAAAAAATAACAATTTAGAGAGAAACTTTGCTAGGGAAGAACCAACATAACAAAGTAATATCTTGTTTTTGTTTTTATACTCTATTTTGTAGATGTAACAGGCTTCTATAGCACAGATCAACTAGAAATAGCTTTTGTAGGGAGACAAATCTTTGAAGTGGGGAGGTAGGGAATACTCTTTGGCCACATTTCTGATGACCCTGAATATCATATTAGCAAGCAAGTTTATAAGGAATAAGGCTAGCCTAGCACTTACACTGAACACAAAACATTTATATTACTCATAAGGAAGAATGGCACCCCAAAGTCTAAAAAAATTCAGTTCTATGGTTCTCTCATTAGAAATAGATTATGTAACCCTCAGTGACCCAGAGAAGGAATGACCTGTCTTAATGATAAATGACAAGAGACAGAAATTCTTATATTTTCCATGCAGATGGACTTCCTAAAGTTTTCTTCCAATGTCTGACTGAAGTACTGTGATTAACTATAAAATAAAAATGCAATTCAAAATTTTCCAAAATCAAAGGAATACATAAAAATACAATTATACTGTTCTCTCTTTCTGATGGATAAGTAGATGAGTTGACATGAGTGATCTTTTTTAAATATCCAAATTAGGATACTAGTTCCTTATCCTTAGCTCTACCTTCCATACCTTCTGAAAGAAATTAAGTATTTGATATTCACCAAGAATATTCTGATTGAGAGTATCAAAGAGGTCTTTCAAATTTTCAAAATTTACCTTTTCTATAATTGTAATGGCATTACACTTTTAAGAAAAGTGGCAATTCATAAACTATATAATTGCAACTCTTCCATTAACTAGCTCTTTGTTGTGAAAAAATTTCCTCTTCTCAGTCACTTCAGGTAAGTAATAAATTAAAATTTATTTAAATAACCTTGCGAAGAGTAATACATGTAGAAGAGTATTTGAGTAAAACTATTTACTAATAAAAATTGAAGATTTTAAAAAATTTTACAGAATTCATTAACACTTCACAATATATCTGTATGACTTTCTTCATCTGTTGTAATTGCCCAGTTGGAAAAATGTATCAAACAGAGATACTTAAAGATTAAATTTCTACAAGGATTGACTTGAAAAGCCTCAAAACTGGTGGAGGATGCAGGAGTAATATAAATGGGTGGAAGTCAGAACAAGCCTGGCTTGATAGCATTTTATGAGTTGTGCTACCACAGACAGGTGAGTTTATCTCTCTGAGACCTTACCTGCCACAAGGTCAGTGCAGGTGAGCGGATTGAAATGTGATGCAACACAACTCAGCTATTAAAAGAAAGATGAATTTTTGCCATTTGTGACAACATGGATGGAACTGGAGGGGGTTATATAAGCAAAATAAGTCAAGAAAGAGAAAAACAAGCACTCACAGGTGAAATAGAAAGAAACAAAACAAAGAAATCAACAAAACAAAGCTAAATACACCCCAGAAATCTAGCTATAGAATTGGCCCTACCACAGGCGGAGCAAAAGATGTGGCCTCGGATTAAAGTGGAGGAACACAGGTGCATAGGTTGTGTGTATGGTGTGATGACATATATCTGAAGAGCCAAGAGCCTAACTCTATACCGTAGATGATGTTGTAAGCCAATGTTAACTCCATAAAAAAATAACTTTAAAAATGTAAGGTCCACCCTTCCATCCCTATCATGTATATGTGTATACATGTTTATGTATAGATATGGTTGAGGAGACAAAGATTTTCAAGAGCTGTGAGCTAGCATAATATAGAATTTTAAACTTTTTTAAGTTTTAATATTAAATAGGAGCATCTTAGGCATGCAGAGCATATGTATTTTATGTATTTTGTCTTCACAAATGCCCCACTTTTGTCCCCAATTTCTACTATCTGCATAGCATTATCAATTATATGTATAATATATATGTAACTTATTTCAGAGCAATGAAATGCAATTGAAATAGAGATGAGAAAACATGATTAAATATCAATATAAAAGCATTTTAATATGCATCGGGTATTTGTGGGGTGTTGAAGCACCCAGTAATTGTTAACATTAGTATTAAAGTAAAAAAAAACTACTTCAGATGCTAGAAGTGAACATATTTAAATTACTTCCTCATATTTTCTAGTTTTCTATCTCAAGTTAACATTGTACTAATTTTTAATTGTGCTTTGTTATATTTATTTTTAAATTAAATAAAAATCATATATATGTATGTATTGCTGGACCTGCAGAATGATGTAAAGTGTGGACCAGGTAGTGAGGAATCAAAGGTATAAGATGTTTATTATTCTGCAATCTGCCTCTGTCTTTTCAGCAATGCATATTAGTTTTGTCTTTCACTAGATTCACAAGACCAGTGTTCCATCATGTTACTTCACCAAATACCAAACTTCAAAACTAGTCTAAATTAAGAGCAAAAGGAACAGATGAACACAGAAGACACAAACATTTCAAAATTATTACATTTTTTTTAATTCTCTCTTGCTCATCGCTCCCCACCTCACCCATGCCCCAGAAACCTTAAAAACGGGTGTTGAAACCAAGTCCCAGCACACTTCTAGCAGTGTCAGGGCTGCCTGCACACAGGGGAACTCCGAGCAGGCTTCTTGCTTCTTCATTTATTGTTGTATTTTACGCTGTTCATTTTGGGGTTTCGCAGACTGAAGAAAGAATAGGCAGCTGAGTGGACAGACAGACCATTGCTTGAAGTTGATTATTAGTAGCTTAAGTGATAATCTTTTAAGTGTATTGCCAAACATACCGCAAAGAGATCTGAAATAGCGCTGGGCTGAAAAAAGCTGAGGTGATGTGGTAACGGCACACCTCAAACTTTCCTGACGACCTGAGACTTGAAAATGTTACTTTCATCTTGTTAAAAGGTTGCATCAAGTCTAGAAGAAGGGTTTGCAGTCTTCCATTACTGGATGTGTCCCCAATGGTTCTTTTCAACTTCTGCTTGAATTACTCAAATATTCTTAGAATAATGGAAAATATTACCTCCACAGTTCAAGTTGTGTCAACACAAAAACTATAGTAATCCGTGGGAATTAGAATAAATAAAACCATTTTTGCTGTATTTTTCCTTGCTTTATAAACCAGATGACAGTCAAAAGTCTAACTGTGTAAACTATGCAGTCAGGCAAGAAAACTTTCAATAAAGGCATACATTTCAGTTCAAAAGCAGGCTAATAAAAATTTCCATGTAAATCAAAACATTTAGTAGAGCAGCTCTAGCACCTTTGTCAATATTTTACTTGGGAAATAGACACACTGGTTATTTTTATGGGATTAAATATAGAAACAGGTATAAAAAATAGATAATGTTGTAAATGTTGAAAAGAATAAAAAATAGTGATTTGTTTTGACAGATAAAAGCAAAAAACAAAAACACCTACTGTGCACTTTCTTAATATTATTTCTTTTCACTTCTTTTCTGCATGAGGGGATAAGGGAGGCATTGTCAAAATGAAACTTAAAATGTTTAATCAGCATTATTGTAATGAATTCAGACAATACAAATGTGCACATTAAAAGAAAAATGTATTGCTCTTCCTACCCCATTCCCCAGATACATATATGCACAGTATTATATATGTTTTATATGTATATCACATTTCATATTACATGTAGGGGTTTATATGTGTATTTTAAATATATTACATAGAGATATGTATATTATATTTATAATTATATGCATATTATATAGAGAATATATTTATATATTTATTTATGTATATATAATATACATAACTCTAATATATCTATATTTTTTGGTCCTCCAGCCACGTTTTTAATGAGTAAAAGTCATTTATCTCACTGAGAAAATGAAGATTTAGAGTATCTTTTATAATAAGTAGAGAGCAAGATGGTATTTACATAAAAGATGAAAATCCTGGTCACGCTTGTTAGTAAACTTATTTCATTAGAAGTTACGATCTATCACCATCTACACATGCTGTATCTTAAAACATTAAATTACATAATGTAGATATCATCAAACAGACCAGAGGAATTAAATATTCTTTAGTCAAGAATGAATAAATGTTAGTTCCAACCAAATGTATACAGGAGGTATGCAAGAGCACAACTGTATACAGATGTAAAGTTGTATGTTCTTCTAGGTACTTCTTATGGAAACGAGACAACCATAACTTAACTGTTTAAAAATAATCATAGTAAGAATCACCACTAAAATTTAAAATTCTTTTAAAAAAGAAAGAAAAATAAAGTCTATTAATCTCCCTATGCAAGTTGGATGCAGATGAGCTTATATTGTTAGATTTTCAGACAAAATGCCAGAATCAACCCAATCAGAGAAGAGGATTGTCTTTTCCAGCTTATCTTTTGCTTCTTGTTTTATAAATGACTCTCCAAGTTCCTAGCAGTGCTTTCACTGGAGAAGACTTTCTTGAATACTGATGATTTTGAGAACAATGAAGTATTCTAAATATTAGTACTTTTTAAAAATTTACTCCAACAACCTGATTGTGACTGGTGATGTGGCAAGTGCAGAGGTAGATTTCTCAGTGTCTCCGAGTGGCTTAGATAGGACTTCTGTTAGATTGCTGATACTCATCATCATGTGGTTCGATGCAGCTGGATGATTAACTTGGAGCTTAAATCTCTGACAGCCTGCAGTATGCTGGTAAATGGTTAACAACCACCTCTCTGCAGGTGGGAGGGAGCCCTACCCTGATCTGTAGCATTTGCCAATTTCCATGGAGTAAATACTTCCACTATGACCAATTTTAAGATGCCAACATAGGTCGCTTCTTGCAAGGTGTGAAGAGATGCATCCAACCACCTCCTGAGAGCCTCCATAGAAACCTCCAGTAGTTTACACCATTTCATAGCAATCTTGAAAATACATGTTTTATCAATGACATGCAAACCTTTCACCCAAATGGCCACCCTCATGATTACTCAGATAATTAAAGGCATCTCAGTCTTCACCCTTCTTTATCCACTTCCCATCACTTCTCTTCCCCTCTGCCCCCTCTAGAAAGCTGAGTCTAATTTGCAGCTAAGCTTTTAATTTAATCCTCTTTTAAGCTCAACCCATGGGATTAAAGATCCACGTCCCCACTCTCCACTTTGCATATCTTGACAAGACCAGGGTTTGAAAAAGCTGAATAAGAGGAAAAGGCAGCCTCCAAGGTTGTTTTTTAGGTTCAGAGTTGCAGATGTCTTTGCGTTGATGGCTGGAGAGTCAAGAGGAGGCCAAATCACAACTACCTCCTAAAGCTAGGGTGACCTCAGAGCCTCCTTCCCAAGATCTTCCCCTCACCACTGGGGTCACCATGAAGACTCCGTGTGGAAAGTACAATCAAGCACTAGACACAGGGAAGGGACAGATGGGTTTGAGATGAGTAAGTGCATCTCCTCTCTCAGCCTTGATATGCATCTCCTCTCTCAGCCTTGAGACATTCTTTTAAGGACAGTCCTTTAGAAGGAAGTACCTGCAACATAATTGTGCCTCCATCCTGTCTCTGCAGCAGTTCCACTATCTACAGAATATGAGGCCTATGGATGGAAGGGCATGTGATGGACATTATGAATCTAACAGTGCAAGAATTAAGTGACCAAACTGAAGAAAACGGAAGATACTCTATTCCTGAAACTGTCCCCAAACACTGCTGTCTTTGCTCTCACTGTGTCTCCAATCCTCCAGGCCCAGAGTCGCCCAGAAGCTGCCTGTGTCGCAGAAGGCCAGGTGAGCATCTGAAAAATGGTAATAATGAAAGCACCTGGCTCATCATGGCACTCGATGAATACTTTTTTCTGACTTTCCATGCTCACAGTACGTCCCCAGTCTTTTTTCTCTTCACCAGCACTATAATCACATGTTACCATGCAAATAAATAATCTCTACCAGGAAACCTGTTTCAAGTGGGGATGCAGGCAGCAACCAGCCTCAGACTTTCACCTGTTTTTGTAAACGTACATCTGTTCTGCCTCAAATTGATGTGGAGCCTCAGGAAAGTATTGAGGGGGAATAAATTCTACAATTGCGTGTGCTTTCATTTAAAACATATTCAAGAATCCCAAATTGTGTCTTTTTATTTTAACCACTATGATTACTATTTTCCACCATTACTTTGGAAATACACTGATTTGATCTATACTGCAATAGATTAATCATTTTTGATGGGCTAATCTGATCATTAACCTGGAGATTTATATAGTACTTGCATGGATGCAAAAGGAATTTTATAAAATTAACAAATAAATAAATGGATGGATGTTGTAAGGTCTAAATCACTATTCTGAAATCCAAATTTTATGCCCAATCTAGTTGGAAAATGCTCACATAGAAGACTTGTCCTTACCATCTTGGAAACTGACTACATATGATATCATTTCGATCAAATCTGCATCTTGTTAGAGACCAGAAAATATAATGTTCCTCCTTCCAAATCTTTGTAGGCTTTGTGTTTATATTTGTTGTTCTAGTTGGATCAAGTTTTGTCTCCCCTGATGAGCTAAGTATGTTTTTATCACGGTGCCTTATTTTAATTTGGCAACTTCTTTCAGAACTAGAAGTTTCACACACACCCAAGAAGGCAACAACTCCTCTACTGTTCCTATGACGATTTTAACTTAACCAAATTCCCAAATCACCTGTAGAGGTCCTTCCAGTTCTATAACTGTGAAGGCAGGAAACAGGATATCTTTACAAAGAAGTAAGGAAATCATTAACAATGCAAAGGAAAAGAAAAAACTGTGGCCCTCCTAGAAAACAGGAGTTTGCATTTCAACAGTTTCCCTTCCTGTTGAGTTCAGAGATTAGAATTCCAGAACTGCAACTAAAGTCAATGTACCTTTTCAGTCTTTTGTCATATATTACTCTAATTTGTAGGGCTTTCAAGATTTCCTCCTTCCTTTTTCAGTAGACACAGGCCAACTATTACTTCCAGCAACTGAAAATGAATACTTAGAATGGAAGATCAAGGTCTACTTATTAAAAATATTGTTCTGTTGCCTTCAAAAACAATACTAGTCACAACAAGTCTTTTAGTAATAAATACACAGTATCTGCTCCTGAGTTGTGGGTTTTATGTCCTCAATTTTAGATTCATTTTAATATGCACGCTCACAGAACTGTGTGGCTTGCCTGGCCCTCAAGTCAGGGGCCCTTCAGTCACTTTTCCAACTTTTGTCAGCTATTCCTAATGACAAGAGTATCAGCAAGGCACCGGGGAGGGTGGGTGAAGGGGCAAATCTGTAGTCAGATTAATAAGAAGTTTAATCCTCTACTTCCCCAATTTTAATATAACGCAGAGGTTTCTCTTTCCATGGGGTGCAATTAATAATCATTTCTCATTCAAGCAGCTGAGACACAACACTACCATTAGGCCATGTTTCTGCAACAGCTGAGTCATTCCTTTCAATTTGGTGTCAATTAGGCTAATTAGTGGTTAGCTGCTCAGACTGCCCTTCAATCATTTGGAAATAGTTCTCCACACAAATGTCAGGCATTTGCTCGAAGATTTTCTCATACTGACAGTACATGTCCTGGCTGCTGAGACAGAAGCTGCAGGTTGCAGAGATGGTATGTGAGGTGGTCACAAAAATAGACTTATCGTTGACCACCCACTGGCTCTCCAGCCTTGTCTGCCACCAAGTCCTTCCTTCCTTTCAGGAAAGTCGCAATTTGTTGGCCACTGATGTAACTGCAGGCTGCTATCTTTTCATCTCGCCAGCTAGGTGGTCGGGTGTGCTTCCCCCTCGGGGTACATGTACCTGTTAAAACACTATTTCTTTTGGCTCTAGTTCTAAACCCAGGCAAAGGGGATTAGAATCCAGGCTTTTAATTGTGCTTGCTTTTCTCTTCGGTGAATGGCAATCATTCTGTAGCACCTTTTGGGATATGAAAATGAACACTGGATTAAAGCATAGTTTTGATTCCTCACAAACCATTCTAGTCTGTCAGGCACCTTGCTTAAGCCGGTGGGTGTGCTTATTGGGCAGCTTAGCTTTGGCAGCAGGCAAATGTTGGACAATTTCAAAACAAACCTGGCTTCAACTCTGAGCGATCACTGGGAGCAAGTGTGCAGAGATAATTCGAAGAGTGAATTCCAGTTCATTTATTATCAAGCACAGATCTTGACCTTTCCAAAGGTTAATGACTTTCCAAAGATTAATGATTTTCTTCATGAGATTTTAATAACTATAATACATTAACAAAGAACCTGCAATAACTGCAGAGAAACAAAATTAATTCTTCATTTGAAATATGTCTAATAAAAATTAAGGAAATTACTGTGTTTTTAAAATGTTATGTACACTGTCATGTCTTTCAAAGTTTGTCTCATATGAGGTATCTCATTTAAATAATCTCATAATTATGTCCATTCTTAAGCTTCAATGTTTAAGAAATTAGTTTTCTCTACTGGATTAGTTATGTCACCAAATTTTTGACTCTAAGAAATTGAATTCAGTGTAATAAAACTTTATAAGAAAACAATTTTGAGTGTGATAATGCAAAAGAAATTTCCCAAACTCAGTATTAAATAAGAGAATTTATTAACTAAATACTAATAATAACATAATAAAATATCTAACTAGTGAATTCCTTTTCATATTTTATAATAATAATCTTTAATTTATATCAACGATATGAAAAATATATGGTTTAAGCTTATTTGTGATGCTAGGTAAAAATAATTTATATTTTCACTTTATAGATGATATATTTTGATTTTAGTTAACTGTTTAGAATCCACATAACAACTAAATAAATTTATCATATGGGATTCAATTGCATATGAAATTTATAAGTAACTATTTGATTCTACATGGTATTACCAAATTTAAAGAAAATAATTAAAAACACTATTTTTAAAAATAGCACCAGTTTTAACTACAGGGAAATGTGACAAGCAAAAACCTGATAGGTAAGTAGATTCATTTTCAATAAACAGTGACTCAGAAAATTAAAAGATATAATTTAAACACCATAAAATTTTAACACTTTCAAAAATGTATTTTAATTTCTTTAAATTAATCACCTGAATACTTATATAGTACACAATTTTTTACATTAGCAATATCAATACTTAAAAAGATTCAAAATATTTGTGATCTCTAAACTGAATCAATATATAAAACAGGTTCATGTAGAATAAGTTGTATAACCAATGGAAATAGTTACTAGTATATACACCAAATCATGAATTAGAAATGAGCAAGTTTTCTTTCTTATGCTTACTTATTAACTATTAGTAAGAGTCATTCTTAGATTTCTTTTCCCTTAAGAATTCTGTACAAAAATAACTCTTTGAATAAAATTTTCTTAAGAAAAAATTGTAAATAGTAAAAAACAGGATCTAAGAATGTGAAACAAACTTTAAAAGTCTAAATTAACTTAAGAACATGGGAGTCAGAGAGAAAAATGATCAATAGTACTCTGCTACTTTGCTAACCGATTTTAAGCTTCAACATTTTCTTTTACAATATTTCAGCAGCAGACAATATATGTGCAAACTGAGGACTTCCCTAGTAAAAAACGAATCCAAAAAACAGTATGGTATAATCTGAAAAAGAGAACTTAGTTTCCTTTCTATCCTTGAAACACACTTTTCCACCTAACTCTTTATTATTACTTGCTAAGTAAATCAATTTCACAGTAATAATATCACAATTTTCTACTAAAGGCATCAAATATGTCATTCTAGAGTATATATATATATATTTTTCATAATAAAACAATGAAAGCAAATGGTAAAATAATACTGAAGCCTAAGAAAAGAGGTTAGAATAATACAAGAAAACTACGATGTAAAAATCAGTCACAAAAAAAAAGAAAACAGTACTTTACTCTTTAATGTTTCATTTTTAAAGAAATGTATGTATGATAGGAAAATAGGTCCTGTGAATTTTTTTTTAATTTCAACAAAGTATTATTTTTAACAATTTTTAACCTCTACTATACAAGCTAATAGTCACTGGTGATATGCAGCTTTTGAGTGTTCCAAAAGTAGTTAGACCAAAATGAGATGTGCTTGACGATCATGATACAACCTGAATTTCAAGGATTTGGTAAAAGAAACAGAAAATACATCCCTAACAACTCTTTATATTGATTACTAGTTGATATAATATTTTTAGATAGGTTGCATTAAATAACATCTAATAGCAAATTTTATTTCACCTATTTATTTTTTTATTTGGTCACTAGAAAAAAATTATATTTTTTGCTTCATATTTCTAATGGATAACATTTATGTTCTACACATGGCAAGAAAAATGCAACTTTTTTTTGAAGCACCTGAGATAACCTAAACAAATCAATTTTCCTATGTTGACCAACATGACTGAAATTAACCTAAAGGAAAACAAAAGTGAAGGAAATACGAAAGCAGTAAAAAGCATAAACCTGGAAAGTTTGAAAAAAATGGATAAATGAAACAATTCTCTACTGGTCTAGGCTTTCAACTAGACTAACCATTTGTGTTTATTGATGCACTTAAGTTTTTTTCCTCGATTTCAGATACATCTAAGTAGAAATTATTTTACATTCCTGCCCCTCCACCTATATGAAATATGTGTTATGTACATACATGCATATCATGCACTATTCTAAGCAATTACTAGATGTAATTCAAATGCTTAAGAGAGATAATGTACAATAGATATATACAAACAAAATATTTCCACAAAACCAGGAACTTTCACTACCAATTAACTATTTTACAATATAATATATTCATGTCATCAGCAATTAGTGGCATGGCTGTTTTATAGGCAAGAGTGTTCAGTATAATTATATCAAAATAGACTTTTGAAAGCTGAAAACTTGAATCAGCCTGCTCACATATGCAGTTTTCTAAAATGATAGTTAACAGAGGAGGATATTCACAGAACAGATTGAGATCAACTTGGATATTAAATGACATGGGAAAAGAAATGACATTTTAGAACTGCAAATTGTCACAGCTACATCAGAAGTAAAACAACACTCGACTGCCTCACTAAGCTTCCATTTTACAGCAAGGCTCTTTCTCTTGTCCTGTGTTTCCAGTAGATTTGCCACTTAAAGTTCTGTTCACATGGAATTTGATGAAATCCCCAATAGACCACAAGATTGGTAAACCTGTTCTAACTGCTCTTACAATATCATGGTGCAGAGCTTGAATTACCAACCCACCAGAGAATGCTAATGCAATTATGAGTGTTTACTTACACCATGTGTTTCTCACTGAGCCTCCCCCGCTGCGTCAGGATAAACCAAAGGGAGCTAATGTTTTATAGATGGTAAGACTCTGTTTGTTTTCAGTAGGGCTAAGTCTCCCAAAGCACTCAGACACACTAATTAAAGTAAACTGCAGAGGCCCATAATAAAATATATGTGTTTGGAGACTGTGAGATGAACCCCACTGGCTTATTAAAAGTCAAAAGAAAAATATACATTATTTATGACTTCAAAGGGACACATTGTGAGCTCCAGTTTATTTAAAGGATTAACTAAGCAGTAGTTATTGGTGACCATGTGAACGGTTCTTCTTTCACAGTTCATTAGTTCTGTCATATATGTGAGAAGTCATCATTTGGGTTCAAATCAAATATTATTAATCAAATAAATTACAGAGTTACACCAACATTATTAAATGGAATCTGTGAAAATAGCTGCCATTTTCTGGTACCTAATTTCAACAGTTGCCTGGTTGTGATAATGTGATCTCGGATTTCAAATGGGTAGTAAGTATTCAAGAACACATTCCTTGTAAATTTGACCATCCCCAAATAGGGGAGTTAGGGAACACAATGAAAAAATGACTTTGTGACTGTTTTCACAAATTACTCTTTAATTGCTTAATCTTGAAATTTGGAAACCTCAAGGAAGTCCACTTTCCCATTTTCAACACAAGAGTACCACAGAAGAACAACCAATGGAACATGGAAATAGGAGCTTTTTATGTCCCTTATTTTTTATATTTAGATTTATGTCTGAATTATCATTAACAGTCCTAAATCAAACCACATAAATCAACCAAAAGATATGATTTACGTGTCGTTCAAGCCTGAACTAAGGATGAGGAAGACAAATTAATGTTGCTAGACATGAACAACTGCAAAACTACCCATTACTATAGCTTCTGTAAATGAAAATTTTCTATTATTTAAATGAACATGGATATGTATCTGTAGACTCCATTTAAATAAAATATTGCAAGTATTTCAGAGCATGCTACTAAAAGGTTAATTTTCATATTGTTCTAGGTCATGTTAAGATATATCCATCTTTATACTTATAATGGAAATAGTGTACCCCAAATAGAATCATCTGGACTATTTAGGAAACAGAGGTCCCCCAAGTTTTCTCCATATGATGGATAAACTGTTTTATATCTGAAACAACCTTTTCATTGATTTATTAGAGTTTGATATCTCATTTTTTTCTTTATATTCTTCCTCTTCATTTGACATTTGTTTCCATCTGAATTTTGCCCATATCATTTATCATCACAGGTTTAAGTGAAGAACACTGTAAAACCTACAGGCATAAGATGATATCCTGAATTTTGTGGGTTACATTTCTAGGTAGTATTAATTAAATTAATAATTCTAGGTAGAATTAAAATCACCAAGAATAAAGAACTAATGATAGATTTGTCTATTCCCTATGGAGATAAACTTTAATACGTCTATATTACACCCTTGAGTAAACAAAAAAAGAAGAAAAAAATGAATATATTCCACACCACCAAACCAGCACTGATTTAAAATTAATTTTATTTTCATGAATAGTGCAGTTTCACCTCAACAAAGAGAATTAATGTAAGTCAATATTCAGGTGCTTGATGTTACAAGCAGTAAAATTTCTTGAAGTTTTAATATTCCAGAAAGAATTGGTAGTCCTCACAATGAATGACCCATATTAAAAAAAAATAAATAATAACAACAAATGTTGATGAGAACATAGTCAAAAGAGAACCCTCTTACACTGCTGTTGAGAATGTACACCGTTCAGCCACAATGGTAAGCAGTGTGGAGTTTCCTCAAGATTCTAAAAAAGGTCTATGGTATGACCCAGTGATTCCACTCCTAAGTATCTACCCAGAGGCACAGAAATACTACTCTAACAGGAAACCCACACTCCTATGTTAATTGCAGAACTATTTAAAACAGTTAAGATATGGAAACAACCTAACTGTCCCCAAACAGATGAGCCAACAAAGAAGTTGTAGTCTATATAGACAGTGGAATACTACTCAACAATCAAAAAAGATAAACTCATGCCATTTGCAGCCACATGGAAGGAGCTGGAAGGGCTCATGCTAAGTGAAGAAAGAAGGTGTAAACACCAGATGATTTCACTTATCTCTAGACTATAGAGAAACCAAAGAATAAGGAAAAAGCAAAACTTCCAAGCTGACCATAGTTGAGGAATAGAGCTGGGAAAGAGGAAACAGAAGAGTCAAAACAGGGGAGGGAAGTACACAAGTCCAAGACATTAATGATGATGTAAGAAAACAAATATAAATCATGTTTTTAAAATCATTTAAACTGAAAAGAAAAAGAATTAGTGGTAGAGTCTATTGTTCTCACTTGACTATGAGATATTTCCCAAAATATCTATTACACAGAGAAATAATAAAATTCACTGGATTAAGGACTGCTAATTTTTCTGTCATCTACCTCTTTTCTTTTTTCTCTTGCGCAGTGGGTGTTCTGAAATGTTAATTGTAAGTTTCTTTTGATTTCATGATTCTGAAATCATGAAGTTTTATGCCTTTTTTTCTTAGAAAGACACTTTGTAAGCTTATAGTGTACCATTTCAAGAAGCATGACACACTTCCATAAACAAAATTAAACAAGAAGTATCAATAAGAAACCCACATCTTCTTTAAAGCCCTTGCTCCTTTGAACAGTAAGAAGTAATCTAGATGTAACTTGACCTTGTGTTTGTATACTCAGTAACCACAGACAGGTGCCGGAGTTTTGTGTCTTCTGGTGAAATACTACTCCTGCTCTCTGTCCCATTTTAAACTATCTTGGCTTCATCAGAATTAAAGTGATCTTATTTCAGCATCTCATTGAATGTATCACAAATACAGTACGTTCTTCCACGTTCAAATGACATTTATCTTAAAAAGAAGATATAGGATAGCTACATTTCTTACTGGGAGATTGGTCTGTTACTCCCTCTGTTTTATAGACAAAAACACTGAGATTTAGAGACAAGAGTTTTGTGGGGTTTTTAGTGTCATACGAGTAGTAAGCAGTGAATCCTTGATTTTACTGTAAGCGTCAACTGGAATCTGAGTTGCAACCTGAATGTAGAGGTGAGACCTCAACCACTCTGATAAATTTCCTCTCTCATAATAAGAAACCACTTGCTAATCTACACCATACTTTAGGACCCGTTATTAGAGGAATTAGCAGGATGTACCCCAAATAGTTGAAAATACTTACAGTAGCTCAAAGTATTTCACTGAAGTAGTTTCACCCCTCTACCAAAAGTAATGTATCACTCTAGAAGCCAACACCTTGACACAATGTATGGATGTAGTTTCTCTGATACAGCATTTCTTTGGAGTTTTTATTACCTTTACATCATGCAGCTCTGAATTCTATCTCATAAGAATAGTGTTACTGTCATTTATATAAACTTTTATTCACTAAACAGAAGATTCATGTTTGGATCAAAAATATTGATATTACCAATAGTTAAATAATTATGATTAATATCTGTCTCGCCCATGGGATTGCAAGGTTCATGGTGATAGAAATGATGTCTATATTTCCTCTCTATTTTAACCCCAGTGCCAAAGACAGTGACTGGAAAACATGCACACTAAAATAAATACATGCCAAATGTTTATTATTGAGTTGTAAATATATTAAATCCTATAGGATCTCAGGATCTCAATCAGAATAATTATAGGAGAATGTGGAAAAGAAATAGCTTTTTAGTGACCTTGAGAATGAGCTAGAATTCTAGTTGATAGAGTTAAAAGTGTGTGTTTGAGTATTGGGGAACAAGGGATGGAGCTGGGGAAGGATATGAGACAAATAGGATAACATAGGTAGAGATGTGGAGGATAAAGTACAAACATATCTGAGGACACACATTGGTGGATATATGTGACTGGCAAGAAAAAATATTGCACAGATAATGGGGGGAAAGAAGCTAAAATCAGATCAAAACTCTGGAAGCCTTGAAATTTAGGCTTAATATCGAAGATTTTTAAGCAGGGAATGAAGTAGCATTTTATGTGCTAAGTGAAAAAAATCAGAAGGAGACAGATAAATACTAGATGGTGTCACTAATATGTGGACTGCAAAGTAACTGAATTACTAGATGAAAAATGAACCCTGACTACCGAACTGAAGCACCAAGGGAGGAAAGGGGATAGCACGTGTAAGATGAATGAGCTGGTCAGGCTCTTTCCGCCATCAGCCGCTATGACCAGCACCAGCTGCTATGACCACCAGTGGTGTCACACCATCCCCGAGACTGTACGTAACTGGCCCAATGGATGTGTGTATGCATGAGTGAGCACACCTGTGCCTGGGAGACATATAAGATGGGGGAGGGGGAGGCGAGCAAGAGAAGGTGAGCGCAGAGAAAGAGACCAGAGGAAGAGCATGAAGAGTCTTGGGGTGCAGGGGTGCTCATCTGTCTCCAAGCTCCCTGGCAGCTTGCTTGCCATATAGTTGGCCCAGCCTTCCCGCTTGGTGACCCTGTGTACCTGGTTCCCTGAGAGCATTGGAGCTGTAAAATCCACCAAGAGCTCTGATGTTCTTTAGGTGCTAGAACCCACCATGAGCTCACCGGGACAAGGGTGTCTGCACTACAGGAAGGAAAGGGAGCACAAAGCAGAAGAAAGCACAGTGGTCTGTGGTGGTAAACTAAGAGTGAGTTGGTGGTAGACACACTAACGGTGGTGATACCTGAAGGGAGTTCCCCAATAATACCTCAGTGAAAAAATTAATTACAAAAAAAAGCATTTTACAGACCTAAGTATGGAAGTGGACTATCAATTGGTTACCCATTAAAATAATGACAGCATAAATCTGAATAGGATATAAATAAAACTCTGAAAATGTCCCTGTTCATAAATTTCTGGAAGACACCACTTTAAATCTGCAGATTGTTTAACTGGGTTGTGGGGGCAGGTTGCAAAGTGCTTTTACAAAGCAATGGGTCCTAACCTTATGTTATGGTCTAGGAAACTGAGGACCAAAGAGATTCAGTGACCTGCCCCCAAACTGGATATTCATCTCATCACTTCTCATCCAACTGCTTGCTCTATTTTAAGTGTATGCTTCCCTAAGGGCAACTCTTTAAATTAAAAGGAATTAACAAAGTACCAAATACAGAATTAGCCCATCATTGCTATTGCACTAACGGAACAGTAACCTTATTTAACAGACCTTCCTTGCCACACAGACATCCCACTGAAGCATTGTAATAAATGTAATAAAAGGGGAGATTAGGGCAAACATCAGTGGGAAGACATTAATTAGAGAAGGACCTCACCAATTCTCAGCTGACTAATCCTCAAACCCTGTCCTTCTCATAAGGAAACTGACAATCTTGCTTTCCTTCTTATCAAAGAGTTTCCAGCCACAGAGAATGGCAGGCTCAAGTAGTAACAATCTCATTCATTTTATTAAATATACCATAAAGTCTCATAATTCATAATTAAGCTCTATTAAGCAGATAGCACAGTTTATCCCTTATTTATAGACAAATAAAATGACAGGGCAGATGATGAAAATAAAAATTATAATTGTCACAGAAGATATTAATACCTTATGTTTGTTTTAGAAATTCTGGACCTTTTAAAACATGACTATGGCATCATAATTGGCATACAAAGCCTTTCTGGCCTAATCTATCTAAATAAATTTTTCATCTGTCAGCTGGTACTACAACATTCGAAAAACAAGTTTCACCCAATTTGGTAATTCCTGATGACCTTATTCAACAGAGGAAGTAATATTTGCTCAAGGATTCTAGGGGAGAGAGTCTAGCAGAGAGCTCTTGGGGCCAGAAACCAGCATTACCCAGAAAGTACCTGAAATACCTTGAGACAGAGGCCACCAGAAATATGGAGACACAGTGTACACTGAGTCAACCAGTACAAGTAAATGTGTCTTTTTCCATATTAAAGGCTCTTGGAAGTGGTTTAATTTGTGTGTGACCTGTATCACTCATTTCTGCTTATATAATATATGTCATATTCATTCTGCTTATATGAGTAACTATCTGCTTATATCAATAAGTTACTGGTAAAATTCATTGTGTTATACTTTGCTTTGTGTTTAACAGTGGCTAGGCTAAAAACATAACACAGATCTACATGTTCAGTTGAGTCACAGTGCTGTTCATATGAGCATGAAATTAACTACATGAGGTGCAAAGAAGCACAGGTGCCCAAAAAGTGCAACAGGGTCTAACTCCTGCAAATATGCTAACTGTGGGACAAAAAAAGGACTTATATATGCTATTAAGATCACGAGCCTTCAAAGAGGGAGAATATCATGTACAACCCAATCACATGAGATGTTAAAGGCATAGAACTTTCTGTCTGTCCTTAGGAAGATGCTACAATAGGAAAGTTCAAATATATTCAAAATATAGTAGGAATCCAGCTTACCGCTGGAAAAGAGCACCCCATGGAAGGTAGGACAAGGAAGGTAGGTAGTCCCTAGGAGATACGCCTAGTTCCAGCTGATAAATATCAAGGACATGGAGACGTGTGTCCTATGTACCAAGAAGCCAAAATCAGCCAGTAACCCTAATGACCCTGGAAGCTGATGCCTATCCAGAACTGCAGTAGGGAGCCAGGCGTGGTGATGTTCGCCTGTAATCCCAGTTATCTGGGAGGCTGAGGCTGGGGAATCACTTCGGTACGCATGTTTGAGACAACCCTGGGCAACATAGTGAGACCCAGTCTCTTAAAAATAAAAATAAAAATAAATAAAACTGCAGTAGGGAACACAGCTTACCTAGAACATTGATTCTGGTTTTTGAGACCCTCAGCAGATGATCCAATCATGTCTACCATAGCTTGTGGTCTACATACACTGAGAAATCATTTAAAACTGAAAAATGGGTGGGAATTTGTTACTGCAGCAATGATAAATATATCTGAGATTTCTGGTTGATTAAATTGAGAACCTCCCATATGTTAAGTATCTTTCTAGAGTAAATATTTTATCTTTCATGACACACGCCTAGTTCAGTCAAAGAAGTAGTAAATGATGTAATAAATAAATGCACATAGGTATCTAAAAAAGAAGCAACGCCTTTCTAGTTTATCTAGGGAAGGCTTAAAGGTTAGATTTTTTTTTCCCTATATGTAGGGCAATACTTCTCAAACTATAGCATATATCACGATCACTGATAATATCCTGGGGTTCTTGTTTAAAAGAGTTTACTCAAAAATTCTTATTCTGAGAATCTCTAATTCGATAAATCTGAGATAGGACCTAAGAACATGCACACCAGTCAATGAGACTGACATTGCTGATGCTAGGACCAAAAATTGAGCACCACATATAGAAGGAAAGGAAAGGGGTGTAAACAAATATTAAAAGCATAGAAGTTAAATAAATGTTTTAGATCCATAAATAACCCCTGTGTTAATAGTGTTTTAAAAGATGAGTGAGGCTATAAATATTAAGAAAATATCTGGATTCAGGAAGAAAAAAATTAAAACTATAATGCTAAAGGATTATCAAAAGACTAAGAAAATTTTAATTAATAATAGATTGATGACAAGCTATACTAAAGATAATTTGAAGTTTTCTTCTGTTAGTTTTGATTGCTTTTATGGGAGTTTACCCATTTTATCAATTGTCAAAGTTACCAGTGTTGCTGTGTTGCTGTAAAGTTGCCCTTTCCAGTATTGATGTGTATAATTATGCTCTCTCTCTCTTTCTTCATCAGCCTTGCAAGGAGTTTTCCAATTGTATTTATCTTTTTGGAGAACCAAAATTTGATATCATTTGCCATATTTTGCATTTACTTTCTCCTTTATTTATTTTGGTTCTTGTCTTTATTATTTCTCTTATATTTCCACGCAGTTTGATTTATTGTAGTTTTTCCTAACTTACCAAAACGGAAACAGAACACTGGTTTTCATCTTTTCCTATTTTCTATTGCATTTCATGCTATAAATTTTTATCTGAGGCTCAGGTTAAGCTATATTCTATATGAGCTGTATTTTCATTATTACTAAACTAGAAATACATTCATTGAGGTTTATTATGACGGCCCACAAACATTTCTGATCAACTTAAAAACAATTGAGGACTTCTTGTTACCTTTTCATTGTCTCATTAACTTTAGGAAAACCTATACTAGATTATTTCAATCCTTGATATATTTTGTGTCCCAGATTCTAGCAAATTTGATAGATATTAGTGTTTGGAAAAAAATGTGAATTTCGTCTTTCTTGGGTGCAGTGTTCTATATATATCAAGTAGATCAAATCTGTTAATTGTACTATTATAATTTTTAGATCCCAAGATTTCCACCTACTTCTTCTCAGTTATTGGAATAGGTCTAATCAAGTCACCCATTCTAATTATGGAATTGTGCTTTTCTCTTTACTTTCAGCTATTTGTGCTCTCTCTTTTCTAATGTCACAATAGTTTCACAAATTGTGTACAGACATACATAAATACATATAATTATGTACTATATACATAAATCGATGCTGTCCTGATAGATAAACTACCATTTATAATATCCCTCTCTATCTTTAGCAATACTTCCTGACTTAATGGGTAATTTTTCTGGCATTATCTATTTTTCAGTAAGTGTACACATGGTACATCTTCTCTTCATCCTTTTACCTTCAGTCTTCTTATATTTGAGTATGTTTCTTTAAGCATCACTAGTTTAGTCCCCCCCCCTCCACACACATACCTTTTGACTATCTTAGACTTTTTCTTGGCCTATTGACTCCAATTACATTAATTTATATAATGGTATTTATATCTCTCATCTTACTTTTATTTGTCCTACTTGATCTATACGTTTACATTTGCTTTTATCCTTCCTTACTGTCCTGTGAGTAAAACAAGTCTTTTCTTTTTAATCTCATTTTCTCACCTGGTTAAACATGAATTGTTATAGTCTAGAGATTACAGCATACCTCTTTAATTTACTACACTCTCATGTAAGCTATCAGTATGTCTCTGAAGATGCCAAAATCTTGATGTACCTTGACTCCATTTTCCTCTTTTGATTTTCTCCTATTTTAACTTTACAAATATTTTAAAACTAAGACATTTTGTGTAGTCCTTATTTACCCCCCACAATAACCTTTTCCAAGTTCTACCTTTCTTCCTTCATATATGTTGACTTTTCTGGGATCATTTTCCTCTTCATTAAGAACTCTCTTTAGTATTTATTTCAATTATGGCCAACTAATAACAAATTCTCTCTGTTTTAATTTGTTAAAATGTTTATATTACACTTCATTTTTGAAGTATCTTTTCTCTAGGCATACAATTCTATGCTGGAAGTAATTTTTTAAATGATTTCAATATAGTCTTCTGGGTTTTATTACATGTGTTGAGAAGTCAACTTTCAATCCTCTAAGTCATGTCTTTAAATTTTTTCTTTCAGTCCTTGGTTTTCAGCATTTCAACTGTAATGTGTGTGTGTGTGTGTGTGTGTGTGTGTGTGTGTAGTGTGGTGTGATGTGTGTGTGAGAGAGAGTTTTGTTTGGTTTCTGTATCTACCATTTTTGGAGTTAACAGATTTTCAAGTCTGTGAGGTGGTATCTCTATCAGTTTGAGAAAAAACTCAATCACTCTCCCTTCAAATATGATTCTTCCTAATTTTCTCTCTTCTACATCACATCAATTATACATATTTTAGCTCTTTTCACTATGTACAACATCTTTTGCACTTTCTTATGCGCATCCTATATTTTCTTTTGTGCTTTAGTTTGAGTGTTTTCTACTGACATGTTCATTATGCTACTTCTGGCATGATCCATATTTATTAAACCCATACATTTTGTTTCAAATTTCAGATACTGTGTTTTTTTGCTCTGGAATGTCCTTTTGTTTGAAATTCACAAATTATAATTTTATTTTTTAGGGTTTTTTCTATTTTCATCTATTTTGACTCTTTTCTTCTCCCCACTTGAACATATGCAAAACTTTTTTCATCACTTACTGCTAATTTTAATAGGGGGAGGCAACTTAGAGTCTCTGTTTAGTATTTTTTCTTTTTTTTGTAAAGTTATTGTCCATGTGGTCCTTGCTTTCCACCTGTCTACTAATTCTTAGATTAATTCTGGGCATTTTGTATGAAGATATGAAGGTATCTGATGACATTTTGACCTTTGGTCTTTGGGGTGTAGCCTTCGTTTGGTTAGACAAATACAGTGGGAGACAGAGTACAACTCTGACCACAAGTCCACTCGTACTGAGTTGGGTTCAGTCTGGGCTGCATTCTACCTTCAGCTCACTTCTGTTCAGAGAGCAGCCCTTCAGGGACTTTCAGTTGAGAACATGCTTCCTTGGCCTCAGTACTTAAGCTTGGTCTAATGTTTTTTTCTGCTTTTCAGAAGTCTCAACTTTAGAGATCTTGCTTCTTTGGTTTCTACCTTTCATAGCTTTTAAAAGGGAGATCAGTTGTGTGTCTCCAATCTTGTTCAAGTCCTATGTAACTTAAAAGGAATTTTAGTATTTAAGCCTAATGTTTCTGAAAATCATCTCGCTGTGATGAAAAAAGTTTAAAATGGAACCAATGAAAGGAAATGTAGAAATGGAAAGATGTTCAAAGACTGAAGATGAGGCCATTCTTTGAGTCCCTGAACTTGGAGATGCCTGAAGCCAGTGATAGTTCTGACCTTTTTAGTTATGTAAGTAGAAAAAAAAATCTCATTTTTGCTTCTAGTCACTAAGCTAATAATGACATATAATCACTACGTTGACATTTGTTATATGACATATTCTCTCTTTTTCCCCCCACCTTCACATGAAAGTCATTATCTATTTCCTCTTCCATTAGTTTGGATTGAAGTATTTGAACATAGCTGGGCAGACCTAAAAGAAACACATTTACAATAGAGACCTCAAACGAAAAAGAAATCTACTAAAAGGAAAGAAAAGAGGCACAATCTTGGTCCAGAAACAACTTCCAAGTTGTAAGGAAGGTCTCACTCTAGCTAGCTGGCTAAACTGAGGAGCTCATGTAAGAAACTACTGGAGCATTTTCAACAACATTGGTGATTTGTCATTAACTGTGACCAGTCCTTATTAAGCAGGAGCAATAACTAGTGAAACAAAAGTGACTAATACTGAAAATTATCACAATTGAATACCAACCTAGGTAACTGGAGGAATCCTGTTTTATCATATTATATTACTGGTTTACTAGCTATTTGCACCACTAATATAGCTCTCACCATCCTCTACAAGCTAGTTGTACCACTAATATATCTCTTACCAACCTCAGAAACTGACATTATTTTGTACAGAGTGGGTTCTTATGAATGTGGAAAGTTGGCTATGTGAAATGGAAAAGGGTGTTTGACTGGAAGTGAGAAGATAAAGTTCTATTCATTGGTTTATTGAATACATATTTATGACACTGATCAAACCACAACACTTCCATCAAGTCTCAGTTTTCTCTAATATCTACTCCCCCTGCCAGAGTTGCAAGAAAGATCCAACGAATATAGCAAAATACACTGTCAGCTGTAAAATGCTTTACAGATGAAAGGGTTAATAATATTATTAATGTTGATAGTGTCCAAACTTGCACATCCATGTTGTACAATTTGTCATTTATAAAGTCAAAAGTTGATTTAAGCTGCAAATGTATTTCAAGGCTAAAGATTTATTCATACTGTTTTTAAGAACCCACAAGGTACAAATAGTATTTCCTGCTTTACTGGTAGCTTTATAATTTATTATAAACTTACCAACTCTATCTATGAACTTATCACTGCTCCCCATTTTCATATACCTTTTCTTTTCTCTACCTTCCCAACACATAGATGTGTCCCCTACTCCCCTACTTCAGAAACTACCAAACCCTGTGCTTTAGAGATGTTGCTGCAGGTTTCAATTATAGGCAAGACAGATTTTTTATCCTTGATCTTTGGAAACTGAACTCAGCTTCTCTTCTTATTGAAGTCAAGAGGTAGAGCGGAAATCTCTCTCTCTTTTTCTCTCTCCCTCTGTGTATGTGTGTGTGTGACCTTACTAAACTCCCTGATGACAAGCCTCTCCTGTGAAGATATCTAGCACCCCCTCTCCAAGAGTAATCTCATGAGTATACAGAAACTCTCTGACAGGGAAAAAGACCATATTTTCATTTTTATTATATCAGAGCAAAACATGAGTATTACTCCTGACATATCACTCACTCAGCGCTTACCCCTTACATAACTATAATTAATTTAACAGAGAAATTATAATATGTCCCAGAAAGAGAATCTCAAAATATACCATTTTTTTCCTCCACTAGTTCAGTTAAAATTTTACTGCCTGTACCTATGACTAAACTGCATTCATAAGCTATTCTATGAAAGAGATTAGTACTAACAAAGTTAATGAAATGGTCAGTGAGCTGATGTTTTAAATGTATTTATAGAAAAACCAGGTTAAGGACAGAAAGACCTAATATAAGTCTATTTCTTTGCTGGTGATTTCTCAATCTTGACTAAACTTTCAACAATTAAACAGTATGGATACATCATATTTACCTATCACAATGATAAAAAATTAACTCAGTAATAATGAGGGTGTGGGCTAATAAGTATTTGTATTGACTTTAATGTGGTAGGTTAAAAGTAGTTAAGAATTAGGCGGGTTTAAGTTGGCAGTGTCTGTCAAAATTTTAAATACAAATTTACTTTAATCTAGTAATCCCTTCTTGGTAGATATTCCAGAGAAACACTAACACATGTAATGTTCTTTTAACTACAGTGATGAAATGTGAAAAACATCTAAGTATTCACCAATAAAAGAAAAGTTTAAATGCTGGTCCCCATCTGGTATACAAAAGTATGAAAAGAACATGAGATGTAAGGGAATATCTTTTAAAAACATTCCCCCAAATGAAAAATCAAGTCACAGACATTGATTAAAATACTATAGTCAAAATGCTTTTTGAAAACAATCAACACACATGCCATGTGCAGAAATAGGTTTTTACACGTGTGTGTATGTTTATGTGTAATTACCAAAAAAAAAATCCCATCTTGGGAATAATCATGAGAAAGCAAATAAGACAGACACACTTTTTGTTTCATGTAAGTCTTTTTGTCTGCATGTGTCTTGCGAAGCTGTGTTCCTGTATTACTTGTGTGAGACAGACATATCCTTGGAAAACAAAGTCATCTTCAGTTCCATTCAGCCAAGGCACACATCATAATGCCCTGAAGTCCTACAGGCATGGCTTTCAGTAGACAGCCTACTGGCTCTCTGCTTGTGTAAGTACACTTCCAAATCCTGGGCACCTACAAATTTGATGGCTGATATTTTAGTAATTGCTTTTGAGGCTACTCTCAATCTGCTCAGTCGACAACTTTATTATCTTCATTTTCATGTCTACAGTGTCTTCTCTGCCCCTATTCCTGCTTACTCTACATTCCACATTGCTGTGTATCCCACAGAATCAAATCCACACTTCAGCTTGAGTTCCACTACTCTGTGAATGAGTGGAATTGGAAAGGTACTTCTCTTGTATTTGATCTATAGATTTTCCAACTATGAAATTATGAAGCTGGAGCATGCCTTCCAGAACTACTGTTAGGGTATTGCACAGGAAACAGTGTTGAACTCCTATTTTGGGTTCAATAAGGAACAGCTAGTATTACCACCTTTCTTTCCCTAGTTGAGCCATTATGAAGCTGGAGCATGCCTTCCAGAACTACTGCTAGGGTATTGCACAGGAAATAGTGTTGAACTCCTATTTTGGGTTCAATAAGGAATGGCTAGTATTACCACCTTTCTTTCCTTAGTTGAGCCATCTCCTTTCCAAGACCTGGGATCTGTTGACTACAAAATCCTGAGCAGCTCCTACCCACTCTTTAGATGCTCTGCTGATCCCAACTTCCATCAATGGGTAGAGGAACAGATACTTTCTGTATGGAAATTGTCTTACTCACTCTTAATCGCTCAAATTCTATAGCAGCAGTATCATACATGCAGTGTATGCCAGAATCTCTAAGTTGGAGTAATATTTCCTTAGAATCAAAATATCATTGGATCAAGATCATATCTTATTTATGTGCTGAGTACCAGAAGAGAGACTGGTAGAAGAGTGAGCATACAGGTAAATAAATCAGAAAATAATCCTCATTCTCACAAATATAAAAGAAGAAATGATAGTAGGGTAGAGTGAATACATATTAAGAAAAGAATTCCTGGGATGAGTCAAGATTTTCGTGGGTTATTGAAGGAATATTCAGTTCTTCACTTAGGAAGATTATTTCCCTAAACCCACCTTAAACCTGTACATCCATAGTCACCACTTTTCCAGGCAGTTCTGGTGATATTGAGAAACAACTTGAATTTGATTCTGCATAAAATACATATAATTTAAACATCGGCACAACTCTAAGTAGGTGTCTAAAATCCATATTGTAGGGTCTAATGTGCAGGTGAAATCACTTTATAATGGAATGTTTTCAGTTATGCTGGTAAGTTTTGCCCAAACCACGTTGTGCTTACTATAATATTATAGCTCTATTATCCAGTGAAATGATATTTCTCATCACTATTAGCTATTTTCATTGTATTCTGGAATTTGTATAAATTCAAGAGCACTACAACCACATATGAATTGGTACATTTTAATGCTTCAAGTAATGTACATTTTAATGCTTCAACCAATATGCTACAAGTAATGTTGATTTTGTTATTTTTACTATAAAAAAATTCTAATGATGTAAGTGGTCACAACCTTTAATAAGAAAGGTTCACGGTTCATAAACACCTTGAAATCACACCCACAGCTCTGGAATAAACACAAATCCTGTGGGCTGAGTAGATAGAGTCCCATCAAAACAGGAGCCACTGCCACAATGCCTGGTCTATGTGCTGGGATCCTATGCCATACTATTACAAGAGTTATTATTAATCAGACATCTTTATCTGATGTCTCCTTCTGGAAAGTATATCCTATTAAACAAATTTTATGCAAAGTTCCTCTAAACTGCTTTGGATTTTATTTATCTTAAATAAATTGTGCATAAAGTCCTAAATCAGAAGTAGTTTGCCCAGATGAAAACATATAAAAATAAAATGGTTCTTCTCCGATTGTTCCTTCACGTTCCCCTTCCTCGTCCTAGATATAATAACCTATTTCTGAGGTAATACGTATAATTCTGTGACAAATCCACTTCAGCCTTGGTAATGCCCTTCGTTTTGACTTCAAAACATTCACTGGCTCTCATGGATTTGTACTATTTAACACCCAGATAAAGGTAAGCTGCCTTTTTTAATAACGATGGATTACATTTCCTCGTTACATGCTCTTATTCAATTGGATTTTTTCAATTTAAGCACATCTATTCTAGGGGAAAAAATGTAATGTCAGTCTGAGAATAATTGTAGTTATTAGAAAAGTAAACACAATGAAACACAAAGTAACATAAACTGAAATTATCTGATTAAATTACTATAAAAGGATTTGTATTTCCTTGGAAAAAGGAAGTCACTACATGCTCTGTGTTTTAATTCTGCTGTTATTTTTTATCATAGGACTAGGTTATAACTTACACCTTTTTATAAATAAATACACATGGAAGATGTGGAGATATTTTACATAGAAATGGAGCTTGGGGATGTGCGATTAAAGACACTCCCTGATGTTAGGCGTTTAGAGTCTGATTTGACAACTCCTAGGCTAACAAATATCTTACTGCTCTATAGAGGTTCTTCTTGAATACCAATTCCAGATTAAGTTTCAAAATTCAACCGTAATAGTCCTTATATTCTGATAATAAGACTAAATCCATTAAACTTCCTTTGATTGTGTTGGGTTAATGTAAATGCACATGAAAATGACTTAATATTAAGACCTTGTTAGGCCGTCACTTGACACAAACACTTTAGAAACAGGAAAATAAGGGCATAGGAAAGTTTTGTTAGAGCTCAGATGCAAAGGCTACTAAGTCAAAGGACTTAGGGCCTTGACTGCTTGTAGCATATTCATTTTATACTTTTTGTGAAGCCCATACTTTATCTCAATGTATACTTTATCTAGAGCAAAGCTGAGGCACAGAAGCAAAATGTAGAGGGGTTAAGACATCTTGCCCAATTTACATACATCAAGTTTTACTTGTGCTGGGCTATCTGCTGTGACCAGGTCCATCTGCTTTCCCTCTCTAATGGGAGCTATCTGCCCATTCCCAAGGTCATTATGTTTCACCCTGTTATGTTTTCTCTTACAGTGCTCTCATGGCCAAATAGTGCAACACTGTTTAGGCTCTTGCTGGTCATCAATCTATTCAACTCTATTTGAAACCATTAAAAATGTTTGCCCATATTACTGATAAATATTTTTAATTCCTTATTAAAAAAAACACTGATTTGCTTAAAACTGGAATAAATAGGTACCAATCATAGCGATAAAATTAAGTGTGCAGTATTTATCTGCCACATTTGTAGCAATCATTTTACTTACATTTTCCCTAAACCTCACAAACATTTTGTAGGATAGGCATGCTGACCCATTTCTAAACAAGAAAACCAAGACTCATAGAAGCAAAGTGTCTTACTCCAAACTGCTCAATTCTTTAGCTTTTTAAATAGATTCTAAAGTACATACTTAGTCCCATGTGCCTTTTACTTTTCTGCATGCCTGTTATTCAACTTGGAGGCACGAAACAAGCTCCATACTAGCACTAGCACAGTGGTACTTAGCATGTGTTCAGTGAATGAGCGAATCAGTACATAAGTAACAAAATATTCAACCTGATAGAGCCCACAGCATAACCTACAAGCTTGAGATGTACTTAAAGTTTCTTAAAGCAAAACTGCAAAATCCTTAACATATCTATCCATGGTCTAAATTTTATTACAATTACATTTTACAATAGCATGTTCCTACATAAAGAATTTATGCTGCCCACATTTTAAGTTCCATATTCCATGATCTTTTATATGTATATATATTATCATCAATGACTTCTGTCTGCACTCAAGTTCACACTTAATTATGCTTTATCAATAACCTATTCCCTTTCTGCTGTGTCAGAATTAAAACACTACATTCCATCTTTCTTCCTTTTTCAGAGATGCCAATGTTTAAATATGATATTTGGGAGTAAAATGAAGTTTTCTGGCCAAAATTTCTCTGAAGATCAGAATACAGTATTCAGTATTTACAGGTTTACTATTATAGGATAGATCATATAGGAATGGACCTGGAAGATTGGCAAGATGGAAGAGTAAGAGTTCAGAACAGACAAAGCTAAGATGGAAACAGAGAGGAGAAAGGAGGGGAAGAAATAGCCAAGATATAGAAACAACCCAAATGCCCCAAAGTAGACAAGTAGATCAAAAAACTATGGTATATGTACACAATGGAATATTATTCATCAATCAAAAAAGACAAACATATGTCATTTGCAGCAACAAGGATGGAGCTAGAAGGAATCATTCTAGCAGAAATAAGCCAGAAAGAACAAGAGAAATTCTGGATAGTCTCACTTATATGAAGTCTCACTTATATGAATGATACAGGGAAAACAAACAAACAGATGAGAAAAAATTTAAACTGTCTCAGCAGAACTAAAATATAGAGCAAGAGAGGGGCGGGAAAAATCGGGGGTAGGATGAGCACAAAAGATTAAGACAATGGTGCATGGGTGATAAGATGGTGGGAGAACGCTGGGGTTGAAAACTATGTAAAAAAATAAATAATAAATAAATAAAATGCATAATCCTAGTAAAATATAAATCTTTCTGAATTATATATTTATCATTAAACAAACCAAAAAAAAAAGGAGAGGAAGACAAGAGAGAATTTGAATTCCTCTTATGTCCTCATGTAGAAGGGCATGATCTTGTTTCTGTAGGACCATTCTGTTAAAACAATAAAACCTTATGCCTAGTTCTTTAAAACATATACCAGCATACTGAAAGAAAGATACAGATACCCTCCTTTTTCATTTCCTGCCTCCATAGAATGTTGTGTTACTAAAATATTTTTATTACTGCAGAATCCAAAGCAATATAAAATGTTTGCTTGAGGATTTATTTTAGTCCCTTTAAGCTGAACTTCTGTAATGAAATCTATTTACAGACATTCCTCAGTGCCCTATGGTTACTAGCTTATGCAAATGAAGTGTGACCCTGGGAATAAACCTTTGGCCCTGCATCATCCTCCCTGGCTTCAAAGGTCTCTAGGCAATCACTTTTTTAAGTGAAGAGATTTTTAGGCTGAATTGAAATAGAAAGAGAGGGAACATAACTTGTTATCTAATACTCATGCAACCCAACCATTTACTACCTACTATTTTCCCATAAATATTTAAATACTAATTTATAAATCCATTCAGGATAAATGTGTTAGAATGTAATGATTTTTTTTCAGCCTCTTTACTTTGAGTTTTAGAAACTAGAGGCCAATATCAATCAATAGTCATTTACTCTAACTTCATTTCTTACTTGTTACTTAAACTAAGGGTCATGGAACTGAGAGAGAGAATTGGTTTGGTGATAATAAATTTTTTTTCTGTTGATTATATTCTCAGTTAACATATGTGTGTGCTGGGAATCAGAATAATCAAGTAATCAGGAAGATTTACACAATTCCATGCAGATAGTAACTAAGTGTATGTCTAATGTATTACTTGAATACATTAGGATTGGACCTGGAATGTATTAGTATTTATAACAATTGAGGGGTAAAGTAGTAGAACCAAATATCAGAGAAGTCTAATGAATTAGAGCAAGGATTGCATTTCCAGAGGTATTAGTGAGTGGGACAGATGAAATTTTGGAATTAAAATCATCATAACAAACTATGATTTTAGGAGATCTTTCCTACTGCATATTACAATGGGGGAAACCATGTGTGTGTGTGTGTGTGTGTGTGTGTGTGTGAACAAATTGCTTAAAGGCAAAATGGCCCGTGGGTTCAGTTTGGCTCATGGGAGCCCAAGGGACCTGAACACCCAGGTGTCATCTCAGGATATTGCCAAAATTTAAACGTAATCCAGGATGACTCAGGGATTTGGAAAGCAAAAGATTTTCTGTGCAACAGTTCAAAGGATAGAAATCACAAAAGACTAACATTTCAAGCTGACCAAAGATATGATGAAGCTGAAATATAAGAAAACTTTGCCGATTCCCTATAACTAAGTTTCAAATTCTCTCTGTAAGTCTGTTGAATGTTTACTATTGATAATATAATCTATAAAATTAAAATAAAGGCTATCATTTAAATTCTTCAATGTACATGCTGGTTGTTCTAGTGACTAATACATTTGTGTCAAGGGGTTTTATTGGAGGGGGCTGATAATGAACAGGGATTATTTTGCATAGGTGGCTCCTTAGACCTTGAAATTGCATAAGACTCTGCAAATACCTCAGTTTCCAAGGGTAAGACCTGCACACCACAGACTTCAACCTGGGAAAATGTAAACATGTTCTAAAATAGGGCCAGTAGTCAATAATGCCTCATAAACACAAGACTAAGAGGCAGGAAAATAATAAGCGACATTCATAAGTAGGTGCCTGAAATCAATGAGAAAATTCAGCAGGTCACAATGAGTACAGACTCAGAATAACTTGGTTGTACTTGTGAATATTGAGACTGACTAGAAAATATGTACAGAGACTGAGGAGAAAAAAAAAACAGCGCAGAACTAAGAATCAGTTACTCAGAAGCAATCATTACACAAGCAATCCTAAACCACAGCTACAATTATATTAACACACCATAATGGGAGAGAAACTGAGACAATAGAAACAACACAAAAATCAAGGAGCCCCAACTGTGACAAGTAGGATGGTCAATGGAAAATAAGCAGTAATTACAGAAATCATTCCTGGTCAAAAAAATTACATAATCCCAACTTTGTTCTCATAGCCACCAAAGATTCCTTTCAGAAGCATTTCTCCAAACAGATCATTACTTGTCAAAAATTTTAATACAAGGACTAAGAGAATCTTGAGGGTAATTTCAGCTATAGGCACTGCTCCCCAGAATGAGACAGGATCTTGAGAATGCTCAGAGACAGCCACGCCTACAAGAGCAACAGACGGAAGCAATGGCAGCATCCTTTGTGAAAACATGAGAAGGGCCAAAGGCAAGTACCATGAAGTGGCCACACTGTAACTTCTCTCAGATCTTGGTCATCCCCACAGAGGATGCCTTTCTCACAGTTTCAGAAGAGAACCACATTTAGCAGTCAAGAGGAATACAGGCCTCTAAGGAGCATAGTTCTGAAACATATCCTTAGCAGCTTGGCACACTGCCTGTCACCACAGCTTCAACCAAAGGATAGTGACCCTGGCTGTTTCCCTCAGTAGGCTCAAAATTTTAGAGTGAGAGCAGAAGAAACACTCTCAGACTTCACAGCAACATCTCATCAATGTACCCAACAAGAAAGCAATGGTGGGAAAATGAGGCAGATGTTGGGGGAAATGATTGACCCCTTTGATCATACTAGGTAAGGAGAGGGCAGTGCCCCAAGGGCCCAGGCATGGTCACCCATACACCCCCAGCAAGCGAAGCACATGATGATATTGTCTGGTCAACAGGCATCTCTTCATGGGCCACAGACATACAGCTGCCCTCTGGATTGCTGAGTCCTCACTGGTTTCAGTATGTGGGATGAAAAGTAGGAGGCACCTGAAATCCTGGGAACTTGATTCAGAAGTGGTTTGTGCCCTTTCACTACCTTAGTGAGAGATGCTCCATTCACTTATAAGTAGAACTGGCAGATGATTTTCACAAAAAGTTCCAGACTATGGTGGTGTCAACTCAGGTTGGACAGAAATAAAGAACAAGTCACAAAGTGAAGGGACAGTCTAGGCTGCCACCTCAGGGCTGAACAAAAACTGCAGCTTTCCTGGATAAGATGCTGGGCAGTGTGTAAGGGAGGAAGGCTTTTAGACTCACTCACACTGGCCTGGGCACTGTGTTGCTGTGACTGGTCACTAAGCAGATGCATGTAGGGAACCACTCTTGCAGAATGGGTCGGCATCTACCAGAAAGTGCAGGCAAGTCTCTGGTGCTGAAATCTGGTGGCAGAAGGGAGCAAGTGTGTCAGCGAGGCAAGCCAGCATTGCTGTTCCCTCTATGCAGAAAGTAAGACCAGATTCTCCTTCAGTCCTCTACGCAGAAAGTTAAACCAGCCTCTCCTTCAGTCCTGATTTTTGGGGTTTCGTGGGCAATCTATGAAGAAGCCTAGTGAGAAGAACTTGCATTGTTAGAGTATCTTCTAGATTTTGGCACCTACCAGTTGCAAAAGTACTATTAGTGAATTATACCTTCATCTTTCTGTTCTCAAGGTTGTACTATATTATTTGAGGTATTTTTATTTCATTGCACTCCTTTTTGATTTCACACACACTCAAATATCTACTTTGTCATAAGAAATTCATGACACAAAATTTCATTAAGTCATCTTCCCTGTTCTTAGAATATCTACTGTCCAATGGGTGAATTATAGTTTTGTTTTGTTCATTTGATCACACTCAATGCCAAAATATAAAGAACAACTTTGGTTCCCAATTTACCATATTCTCAACTATTGCATAATCTGCATACAAAATTAAATTACTTCTACTTTTGCTTGAAATCAATTGTAATTTCAGAGAGTGTTGAGAAAAGACAGTGGTCCTACTGGGTTTTACCACACCATTTTGGAGATAAAGCTGTTTTAAAATAACTTCTGCTACTGGATGATCTCACCTATATGCAAGACACAGGGAAAACAAAAAACAAAATGACAAGAAAAATCTAAAACTGTCAGCAGAACTGAAGCACAGAGCAAGAGAAGGGGGGGTTAAAATCAGGGGAAGGATAGGCACAAAATATTAAGATGATGGTTCACAGGTGACAAGGTGGTAGGAGAACCTCAGGGTAAACAATGATGCAATATATGTGTGTGTGTGCAGTCAATTAAAAAAATTAATTAGAAAATAAAATTCAAAAAAATCACAAAACTGAGATGTGTTGATGTTCTATATTAAGTCACTTAATTGCAATTTGATGTCTTTGAGAAAGAAGAATTTATGTATACTTTCATATTTTCATTTCATTATTAAAATTTTCATCTGTCTCAGCCAGTAAAGGCCAAATTGTGCTGCAGTAATAACTGCTAGCAAATCTTTTGAATTAAACAACCAACCTTTATTGCCATCTCACATTTAAAGCCATCACAGGCTAGCTAAGGCTCGGTTCATGATCTTTTCATTGGGAATGCAAATACGAACAAGCAGGCCACATGTGGAACATGCTGGCTTTATAGTAGAGGGAAGCAAACATGAAAATGAAACAATGAATGAAGAATGAAGCAATGACTCAAGCTTCTGCACAGATGTGGCACATGTCACATGGGCTCTTATTTCATTGTAACTCATTTTGTCAAGTAGATACCTTAATCAACCTGGACACACTCAAGACTTATAGACAAGGGCCAAAAAAGAATTCTGAGTTCAGCAGGAGAAAAGTAACTATTTCATCAGTCATATTTCTTCTTGGCCTGCTATACAATGATTATTTTTTAAACAGGAATACTATTGAAGGAAAAAAATTGGAATTTCGTAGATTCTCTAACAACAAATGTAAAGAACAGAGGTCTACAATCAAGATGACTTTCAGTTCCAAGCTGCTTTAGGTTTATAGTAACAAAATATCATCGGTATTTTTACTTTAAAAATTTTAAGTATGCTTACTGAATCATGAAGCTCTTCATAAAAATATCATTAGTGTCATAGTATTCACTCATGTTTATTAACACATCTAATGCAATTGTAAATAAAAACCTACAAAATTTTTACCTTAAAAAAATGAAGGTTAATAGCAAATGGTCCAATCATTATAAAAAGCTGTGTGGAGGACCCTCAAACTACTAAAAATGGAACTACCATTTAATTCAGTAATTCCACTTCTGGGAATCTACCCAAAGGATACATAAATACTAATTCAAAAGAAAACCTATACTCCTATGTTTATTGCAGCCCTATTTACAATAGCCAGGACATGGAAACAACCAAAATGCTGCAAAACAAATGAATTGATCAAAAAGTTGTGCTATATGTACATAATGGAATATTATTCAGCAATAAAAAAGACAAACTCATATCATTTGCAACAACATGGGTGGAACTAGAAGGAATTATGCTGACCAAAATAAATCAGAAAGAAAAAGATAAATACTGAATGGGATCACTATTATGTGGCATATAGAGAAACAAAACAAAAGGAAAAGAAAAAGTTAAAACTAGCAAACTGATAACAGAACTAAAGCAAACAGCAAGGAAGTAAGAGGAAAAGAGGGAAAAATCAGGGATGGGATGAGCACAAGGGATCATCATAATGGTTCACAGGTGATATGGTGGTGGGGTATACAACAATGAAAAAATAGACACAGAATCAATAAAAAAAGATGTTTCCACCAAAAAAATCATTTTTAAGTAAAACAAAGTGAATTAATAGACATATGATGGAATATTATTTAACCATAAAAAAAATCTCTTTCCAACAGCAACAATATGGATCAAATTTGAGGGGATTATGCTACGTTAAATCAGAAGAAAGACAAATAGTAGATGATTTCACACATATGTGGAATGTAAACAAAAATAAAGCTTTAAATCCTGTAAACACAGCAATGGTCACCAGAGGGAATGAAGGGGAGGGAGAATGGGTAGATGAGGAATAGCATTGGATGGCAAATATAGTAGATAAATTTCAGAATCTATGATATTGTAGATTATTTCAATTTAAAAAGAGAATAATGGGATCTGCACTACTTTTTGTCTTTATATTTACATCAAATGAAAGATTTTGCACAGCAAAAGAAACTTTCATTAAGATGAAAAACACTCTTGAACAGGAGAAAATATTTGCAGCTCATACATCTGCCAGGGGGTTAATATCCAAGAACTACAACGAACTCATACAACTCAATAAAACAATAAATCCAATTTTAAAAATGGGCTGAAGAGTAAAATGGATTCTTCTCCCAAGAAAACATGCAGCCAATAGGCATGTGAAAAAAGCTCACCATCACTTTTCAGAGAAACGCAAATCAAAACCACGATGATATACACCTGTGAGAAAGAGCCACATCAAAAAGACCCAAACAACCAGTGTTGTCAACAGTATGGAAAAAAAATCTTTCCATTTCATCATTTTTAAAAGCCTTATTCCTTTCCACTCACTTGGCATTGTTACATTAAAATTTATAACAGCAGAGTTTATATTAAATATTTCTACAGAAAGAAACCCCAGGATTTTATTTAGTGCAACAGATTCTCTCTTCTATGAGTAGAAAATCACCATATTAAAGCCCACCCAACAAAAAGATAACTTCTCATACCTACACAGGTAAAAACTACCCATTGCAGAAGTTGTTGTGGTTGTTCTAAAACAACTGAATTCATGATTATTGGGTATTATTAATGCACATATTTAGGTTTATGCAAAACACAGACCATTATGTTTTCACATTTATGTTTTCACAGTAATTTGCAAGCAAAAAAAAAGGAATATAGAAAAGGAAGCCAATCATGGGTCAAGAAACATAATTTACTTAAAGCTGGTCTCTATAAAAATAAAGAATATTATAACCATATGACATTCAAAAAGCCCAAAATATTTTAACTCTATTTCAGTTATTCTAATCTTGTGCTAGTGGTAATGGTCATCCTCAAAACAATGACTTGCCATTAGGTATGTATGTTGAGAAACATATAAGTTATAATTAATCTGCAAAAAAAAATTGTCCTCAGTAACAAATCATGTTTTTGAAATTCGAAAAAATAAAATCCTGAAATAACTTTTTCAGTCCTTCAATATCATTCTGCAAATTCTTACATCTCAATCAATCAATAAAAAACTTTCAAGTATTAAAGAGTCAATGCCCAAATGCCAGGATTACCTTAAGATATAACAACAGGATGACTTAAATTCAAGTTACATAGATTTTTTAGCTCTTTGTGCACAAGTATAAGGGAATCATTCAATTGTGACTTTTTAAAATCACACTAAACACTTCCTAATCAGCAGACAAATCAACCAAACTGAGTTGAGAGAATGCCAAGAGACCTGTGAGTTTTGTGACATCACCATTATTATCATCCAACAATTACGGATCATTCCTATGTGCTCGGTATTATGGTAGGTGCTGGGAATACAATGACAAGCAAAAAGGGGAGACTTCCCAAAATAGTTTTAATTTCAGCAAATATATTTTAAAGGATGAATATGATTTTGCCAAATGAACAGCTGGAACTGGAGACAGAGGAGAGAAGTGGAAGAGAGAAAAAACATTCCAAGCAGAGGGAAAACAACACAGCAAATTCTAGAAACCGTACAGTACAGGTGGCGACATAGTGCTAAGATAAGGGCTGGGGGAGAAAAGGTCAACAGACATGAGACCACTATGGAGAATCCTATGAGCCTTGCTCGTAATGCAAGAAACCAAACAATAAACTAGGATTTCAATAATCACTTCTGGCCAGTGTTTAGAGGGTGCATTGGAGCAGAGGAAGGAAATTGCTCAGTGACTATTCTTAACCTCCAGGGCCAAGAGGTTTGTAATTTTTTTGAAATGCTAACCAGGGCAGTAGTGGGTGTGAAGGAGAGAGCCTGAAGTTAACACAGACTTAGTACTGACAGGGCTTCTGTAGATGGAGCTTTGACAGAAAAGTCAAGTCTGACTGAAAGGAGGATGAGGAGAAATCTCGGAAGATAAGAAAGGAAGTCAATGAATCCAGATAGCACCTTGTTACTTATGAGGGGCTCCCATTGCATATCCAAGTGTCTACTGGAGAAATGATGATGTGTAAGAACTAAAAACTTTGGTGTTTAAAGGTTTCTTTTTCCTAACAGATGCTTCATGAGAAATCATCCCTATTCTTTGTTCTTCCACGATAAGATAATGTCTAATAAATGTCACCTGAAAGCTGTTTGGTAGCCTCTAGAGAGTCTGCTGATTCCTTCACTGAGGAAATTTCCACAAATCTCTAATTCTTTGAACTTTAGGGCTCACAGGCCAAGTCATGACCTTTTTACTCTTTAAAGTGACCAACTACTGCATTTCCCTTGATTTGGCCCCTGAACCCCATCTCCCACTGAGAGCACGTGTCTCCTCAGGTAAGCAGGCTTCCCACCAAGATTAGACTTGCCCCTGAGTCATGAAGTAACCTCAACTGTTTTTCATTTTTAAAACCCAGAAGAGGAGACAGCAAAGATTGGGTGTCCTCAAACGTTGCTCTGTGGTTTGACATCACAGATAGTTCCCTGGGCCCGTTTCAACATTTGACCAATCCTTCTCCTTGAGTCATGCTGAAACAAAATACATAATCTCAGTAATTGCTATCTTCAACAACCTAAAATTAAGTATATTATCAGAACACTGGGCGCAGTGTTCTCGAAGAAAGCTGAGGAGAGGCAGTCAGTTCCTTCCCCCTACTGGGCCTGGCCAACTCAGGTTGCCCTCCTGTTCTGTCTCCTTTATTTCTTATTTTTCATTTCCTTTTTTTAAAAAATAAACTTACCTCTAATTCTATCACATACACACACCCCCCCCAAAAAAAAGAAAAAAAAAAAGCTGAGGAGATAGTGTTACTAAGGGAGCTACATAAGGAAAAATTTTTAGAAAATACCCTTTTTAATTTCAGAGGAAACATTGACCATACTTTACAAAATGATAAAACCCCATTTTCTGCATTTCCTAGAAAATCATAAAAAAAAAACCTGAGCACAGTTCTAATTCCATCATTAATAGCTGTGATTAGTTTAATGTCTGCTTATATAGCAGTACATCCATTCCTAAACTACACAAAATCATTACTATTAAAAAAAGCATCTCCCTAGAAAGTGATTTTTTGCAATGAATAGCTTGTTAGAACTAGTTCATGCTACTTTGTAAACCCAAAACCTTTTAGTACGTTTATATAAAAACTCTTATAAAGTCTTAAAAACATCTGCAACGGGGATCACACAATGCAGTAACATCTCGGGGAACTGTTGACAGTAGGTTCTCACTCCTTGCCAAAGGTGACTCCTTTGTAAGATTACAGCAGGCCATTCATTTTGTTTTCATGAACTTAAAGATGACTTAACCAAATCCCCTAACAGTAGCTAATGGTTCTTAATTATATGATGTGATTCAAAAAAATGAAGAAGAAAGCCTTATTAACTGAAAGGCCATATTATTACAAAAATTGTCTAATTTTATATGACAGTAAAATTAAAAGGATGACACAGCAAAGTCAGAAAAGAAACCCATGAAGCAGTTAAGCAACATCCCAGTTTTCACTTCTCTATGCCAAGTTCTACTTTAGAGAACAAGTCTCGGTGACATACAATTTCAGGGAAACATGAAATTAGGTTTTGGAAGCAGATTTCATGGCTAAAGAATGTCATCCAAAGTCAGTTCTTGGTTTATTTATGAATAAGTAGATTTTGCACCATTCCTTGAATTTGCTAGCATTTCCATGAGTAAAATCTTGACTCAAATGTGGATTGTGGTATAGTTGATTTTGAGGCATCTTCATTGTTATACCCATATATCCTATAATATTTTCAACAAGAATAAGAAGGATTCTACAGGACTTAGAAGATAAATGTGATAGGCATAGAGATTACCTTACACCATTTCCTGTGGAGACAAGAACTTCATTTTGTTCAAACCTATCTGAGTGCACTGGCTATTCTTCAGCTTTTATTCTTCAGCTGCCTTACAATCTTTTAAAATAACTGTCATTAGTGAGGTGCTCACCTGAGAGTTTTCACTTGAGGTTCCAGAAATTCTATGAAATTGATGTGAAAGATGAAGAATTTGAGACCCACAGAAATTAAAATAGATTCTAAGAACAAAAACAGAATTCAAATCCCTCTAGTGTTCAAAGGAGATTAAATATAGGTCTGTCAGCTCTAAAACTTAATGTCTGACTTAATATTTTAAAGTGTATGGTTTTTCTTTTAAAAATTAAAGAGATGTGGATTTTAAAATGGGCATTATGAAAGCAATGATTGTAGAGACAGCTATCTATTACTTGAATTTGTGCTTAGAATGTATCTACTTTTAGTTAAAATTCTGAGGAAAAATAAAATACAGTAAAATAAAACTTGGGTTCTACTACTAGGCAATACTGCTTTCCATGTAACTCTATTTAAATGTCTCACCTTAAACTTGGATGGCCAGACATCCAACATACTTTTTCTACAGCTTAATTACTAACAGTAGGTCCCCCTTTGTTCACAAAAGTGTCCCTGTTAGATAATATCTTATATTATTCTGCCTTTGAGTCAATCTACATAAAACCAAACAAATATCTTTTCTACCTTCTCCAAAAATATGTCCCTATTCTGACACCTCTTACTACTGTGGGTGGCCTCATAATCCCTAATCATTTATAAAACCCAGAAAATAGTAATAAATTTGAATTCTTCCTCTTGCCCCATTTCTCCAGTAAGTCACCAACCATGTTTTACCTCTCTTCTGCTTAATATCTTTAAATTCTCTTTTTTTCCCAGTTATATATGCACCATCTTAGCTCCCTCTCTCATAATTTCTTTCCTGGAGTATTGTAAAATTCTCTACTGATATCTGTACCTACCGGGTAACCCACATCCAGTCCACTCTTAATATCACAATTACTGTGAACATTTAACAGGACATTTCTTATCTTAACTTAAAGTCATCTTAACTTAAAATCTTCACGTGGTTCCCTAGTGCCTTCAGGATAAGCTCCAAAGTTTTTCCAGGACTCTTATAGACTCTTCATTAGTCTTTCCTTGCTTAGTTCCCATGCTAATTTGTCACTACTCTTCCCTTACAAGGTATATCTTGCCCACTAAATGTTCTATACCTACTAAAGCATGTCAACTTCTCTCACCTTTATTATCAATAACGTTTGCTTTTCTACTTCTTGGGAATCCCTCCTTTCATTTCCTCCTAATGTTTATATCCTACCGTATGCAGTTCCAGAGTCCTCTCCTCTCTCTGCTCACCTCCTGGGGAGACTTCTATGCAGCACAGTACTAGGTCCACAGCTATAAAGACATAGGCTATCATTAAAAAGCTAAATGTCATAACCAAAGAGTGCAAAAACCCTAATTTGAAGAAATTATATTATATATAATATATATTATATTATACATATTATATTATATATATTATATATTCACTTATATATTCAGCACTATATAATAGTCAAGTTTTAAAAACAATCTAAGTTCCCAGAGATAGAGGAGTAGATTAAGAAAATGTGGTATAAACACCCAACAGAATACTACTCAACTATAAAAAAAATAAAATCTTGCCATTTGTGATAACATGGATAGAACTGGAGGAGATTACACTAAGTGAAATAAGTTAGGGGAAAGACAAATATCTGATAATAGCTCTCATATGTGGCATATAGAGATAAAACAAAGGAGTTACCAAAACCAAATCAAAACAAAGCCAAGAAATACGACTACAGGATTCAGACTACTGAAGGGGCAGGGAGGGGTGATGTGATAAAAGGCAACACTCTAAGGACAGTAGGGAAGAAGAGCCTGACTTCTAGTAAGGTGTGCCCAAATCTCGCCTGAACTGCCTGCCTCCAGATTTCACTCCTGGGAAATAAAGACAAACTCTGATCTTGTTTAAGTTAAAAAAAAAAAAAAGCTAAATGTCAGAGCCCTTCAATTTTGTGCATTTCTGAGCTTACAACTGTCACCCCCTTGGATGAGGGAAAGGGGAGTGTCCCTCTCCTCTTTAATGATATCCCCAAAGTCTTTTCCCCATTGCCTCCAATGTCTTACAAAATGGAATTAAACTTTTCAAGAAACTCCTTTTTTGATTACTTGCCAGCTCCAACTCACACTCAGATTGGGTTGGACACTTTTTCTTAGGGCTTCATAGCATCCACTACACAACCACATGACAACGTGAGTAATACTAATAGGATATTTGTCTACTGAATAGAACCAAATGAAAGGTAATGCTAATGGTGATACCCAATATGTGTGGAATTGGGTCACAGTGGGAACTGGATGAGAGTAAGAAAATCATTTTTATTTAATTCGGCTCAATAAATGTGTGTTTATTGAGTGCCTACTATATGCCAACACTGTGTGAGATGGAACTTAATATCTAATGATAGACACAGATAAAAGCAGGCACTGAAATAATGTGACACAGAAACAGTTAGCCATGTGTCCAGAGTGCCAGGAAACTACAGAGAAAGGTGTTATGAACCCACTGTGCTCTCCAAAATTCTTCACAGATTTCTTAGAAAAGATCAACCTGAGCTAATTTCAGGAAATCTGGAAAAGAATCTGGTCAGAGGAAAAGGTGAACAGTTTCTCCGAGCAATGGAAGAAGTGAAATGCAGAAGAGTGGTCCACAATTTGGCTTCTCCCAAGTGGACAGTAAGAGCAGGGATCCACACCTGAGAGCCACACCTGTGGGTGAGCAAGGCAGAGGTAGGACAGGACAGATGGGAAGACCATGATACAGGATGTCCTGGTCCCTGTGGAGCCCCACCCTTGACACCTCACCTTGCTCACACTAGGTGCATGGTGCCCAGAGGGTGAGCCTCGGGGAAGGCAGCCTCCTGACACTGCTGTGGTTGAGAAGAACTGGAGAAACAGAGGCAGCTGGGCAGCAGGTCCCCTCTGGAGGGGTCCAAGAAGAACAGCCCCGCAGAGGGAATCCAACAGATATCCAGCAGGAATCGACTGTTACTTTCCAGGTGGGGGATAGTAGGAAAGGAGGCCAGAAATTTTCAGAGCTGTGTTCTCACAAGCAGGTGCTAATCATGCGGGAGAGAGCCGCATGTACACCTCTCCCTAGTGGTCTCTACAGACACATAGCTGTGGAAGCTTGAGATCACAGAAACTGGCAAAAGTTACATGTTGGGGCTTTACTTTTCTGAAAACCATTTTACCTGCACAAATCTGCATCATTTTCCTTCCAGCCAAAATCCCAGGTTGGAACCATGATGACTCAAAGCCCTAGCAAAAGCACACGCACTCTGTTGCCTGCTTGAGATGTAAGAGGTTACAGGCCATGTACCCCAGCTCTTCACAGGAAAGGCTCTTTCCATTGCCAGACCTGACTCCCTCCACCAAATCATGTCTGCCTTGGCCAGGAGCAACAATCTCCAAGGATATTTCATTCACTTCACACAAATATTGGGGAATATATAGTGAAGGCCTACTGTGTGTCAAAAACAAGCCAACTACTGAGAATTTGATGATGAGCCAACAGACTTCACTCCTATTCTTAGAGTTTATAGTTGAGATACATCTATTAATTACATAAATCATGAACTTAATCTCATCTAATAAACCTAATATATGCTCAAATGATGATGAATCTGGAAGGAAAAACAAAAAAATATATCATATCTTTCACATTTTAACCTTCTGGATCATTGGTATAGAATAAACCAATACTGTTACTAAGCACCCAGAATTTAAGATGTACCATTTTATTTTAAAAGTTTATTTAAAAAGTTAATTACAATCATTTCGAGAAAGGTACAATTACCTTTCTGTTCTGCTGAAAGCCAAGCAGAACAGTTGCCAAAAAAAATTTATGTATATACTTTCACAATCACAGTACTCACTTTTTTCATTTCTGTATAATCACCTTCATTCTTTTTATCATTACAGAGAGACACTGGGAAATTTCAAGTTATGGAAAAAAATCACCCTTTTTCTCCTCAGGCCACTATTCTTGACATTGTAAAGAATGTCTCATGTGAGAAGCATGAATCTATATTTAAAAAGGCTGTCAGGGTACGACATTTAGTCTTTTCTATATAAATGACTCAAAGAATATCAGTAAAATTCTCTAGTTATGGCAAAGCATTTGCCAAAGACATCACAGTACCTCATTCTCAAATCCACATTCCTGATCATAATACGTGAAGAAAAGTATGAATTGTATTTAATGTATTATTTTAAGGAAAACTAATATTTTATTCTTGGAAAAGGCCTCATCTATATCTAACAATATAAAAAGAGAAATTTAACATCTATTCATGATATCACATCCCATTTGTATTGCTATCCATGATGAACCTGTGGTTACAAAAACATATTGAATGCTTAGCCTGCCCTGTTTTGGAGGATTTGGAAAGTATAACTTTCTATTGGTGATACCACAATTATGTGCTAGTGAATTTTTATTTAATAAAAAAGTAATTAATCCAGGACAATCTGCCTCTCCTTCTTATGGCCAAGAATTAGATTTAACAAGATTTTGCTATTTTTAAGGACTACTCTTTTCACCACAGAGTCATTACAAAATCCATCTCTAGAGTCAGATAAAAATGTATTAAGTGTTTCCACCATGGATTGCACCAACGAGTTAAAATACCTCAACACATTATACATATATTCATACATAGGGCCAAAGGGATACCATTCTCATTTTTCATCATCGAGGCATTTATAACACTGCTATCCCCATTTGCTTTTGTGACCTCTAACCAGAAAGGTCAAAATAAATAAAGGTCAAGATAGATGTCAACTCAAGCAATTACTATACAGGGAACTTGGCTATGACCCTCAGATTAGAAATGCTGACCTGTCACAGCAACAGGGGAAAACCTTCCTGCAACTCCTCCCATTTTATGAAATACAATCTAGATTTGCAGCCTAGACTGAAAAAAATATTGATAGCCTTCATTTGTGTTTTAATCATTTCTACCCTTCATTTCAAGGTTGTCCTCCCATTTTCTCCTTGGCTAAGGGATCTGAATGTAGACATTTAAGAGGAAAAATTAGTTGGAATCAGGGATGGGGAGAGACAACAAACCTCTGTAAAATGAAAGCAACCCAGGAGCACACAGTATGTAGTAAAAGCAACACATATTTATTCATATAATTTTATTTGGAACTTCATGAAAATTAGATAGTTTGTGTAAGTGCAGTGATCCCAATCAGCAATACTTAACAATTTTTATGCAATAGGCCACTTATTGGAATATGTTTTTGAAATATCCATTGAGAGGTGACTAAAAATTTGCAAATTCACTTAAGTGCTGGGTCTAGATTCATTTAACATTTCAAATCTCACTCTTTCTTTTAGTTATTCCAAAACTGCACCAGATGTCATGTTGAAAAATACTGTCTTTAGTACCCAGGTTAACACCACAATCCATGTTCACTCCATTCCTCTAACATTCTTCAAATGACCTAAATTAGTCCTTTAATTTAAAAAAATACATAAAAAATAAAAATACTTGCCCATAAATTTTGAGATAAGGAAAAAAAATACGAATGTTATCTATAGTATTATTTTAGAATTTGACTTTTTTTCCCCTCATTTGCCTACCAAATTCATAAGGGAAAATAACCAGTTAAATAAAAAATCTCAATCATACATCCTCCTAAATTATTAAATATTGTTGAATTATTGTATTTGGACTGATAAATTCAATTATTTTCAGAAAAATTCACTGAATCAAAAAAAAACCCTCATTTGAAAAATCTGACATTAAAATAAGCTAAAGAAAAAATAATAAATTAGGGCTGAAAACTAACTAAAAATCAAGCAGACCCCCCCAAAAAAAAGAAAAGAAAAACCTATATTGGAAAACAAACCTGGAAGAATTACCCTCTTCCCAAAAGAAAAACAAACTTTGGAAAATATAACTCTTACTGTACACTTCACAAAGATTCTTATATCACCACACTTTAAATGTTATTCCTAAAGGGAGAAAGTAGTCATATTACTCTAAAGAAATTTTCATTTCATTTCAAATTTCAAAGACTTCCCTTCAGATCAAAGCCTTTTTGGAAAAAGAGTTAGAAATGATTTGAAGACTTGCTCAGCAGCACACTTTAAAAAAATAAAACAATACAACTGAATGAAAAGTTCCCATAGAAGTTGACGATCAAAGCACCAAGTCTAATTATTTTCGGTTGCTATTTTCACAGTCTTTGTCCAAAACCTCTGGTCAGGGACTCTCATGGAAACTGTCACTGACTGTAATAACTGTTATTATCATTATTATTATTACCCAGTTAGTACTACTAGTACAATTACTGTACCTGATTCATCCAGTCACCAAAAAAGTTAAAGCAGCATAGGTATTCTGGTCATTTTGCAAAGTTCATAGTCACCAAGAATCCCTTGAATTCAATTTATATATTTTAGAGATATTTAATATAATACTGGAATACTATTTCTTCCCAAAGTATCCACATATGGGGGAACAGGGACAGAATGAACTCCTAGAAATTTCAAGTAGTTTCAATGAAAAAAAATGATCTCCAACTCTTCTGTACACATTTTATTTATGAAATTCCCAGAGCTGAGGCTAAAGGAAAGAATTCCTTTCATAACCACTTAAAATTACTACATCTTATTTCTTCATTGTGTCTGCGGTTAAGAAAACTGTGAATGAATAAGACTGAAGATTCAACCTGTGAGAGCTTGACATATTTTCTGTTTTTCCAAGAGGTGTGGCCAGCTTAAAAAAAAAAACTTGTGTACTGAAAAATAATTGTCTAAGAATGAGAACCCAGCATTTAAATAGGAGTGGATTCCCTCTAAGTTTTACCCCCGTGGCTCCCTGTTATGAATCACAGAAAAAGGGCAACTCCCTGTAACCAGCATTCCTCCTACCCACCTTCTAGAATGCCAAATAGTCTGGGTGGGTCCAAATGCGGGCAATTTTACACAGTGGGTCATTTTCATAACATTTTCCCCTTTTGGATAGAGGATTGTTGGTTTCAGGCAAACTGAAAATAAAATTAGTTTAAAAATAGGGTAAAGTTAAAGCCTAAGGTTTAGGAAAGATTAAACTTTACTGAGTTGTGCTTATTCTTAAGGTCTTCTTTATCCCTTTTGGACATTATGAAATAATTTTTAAAAAGCATAATAGCCTTCACAAAAATTATCACTAAGTATGGGGAATGCCAAAACTTTCTTCTTAAGTTTGCTTGTTAGCCCATCCTTTCTAAAAGTATATTTCTCAAGGACCTAGAGAATGAATGACAAATGCAAAATGAACTTAGAAGTTTGAATTTCTTCATAATTTATAATTTTAGTACCATCCTACAGAGATGTATTTGTTAAATAACACTTTTATTAAGTATAACTTTATATACAGAAAATGACATATAAAAGTCATAGATAGGATTATTTTTATATATAAAAATCTTTTTCCAAAATAGTTATCTAGTCTTTACCAAAATATTTACCAGTCATATATATGATGGATATATATATATAGATCTATATATCTAGCTATAGATCTATCTATCTATCTATGTAGATATCTATGTATATATCTATGTGTATATATATATATATATCCATATATATCCCATCATAAGGGAAAAGGAAATCCTACCATTTGCCACAATATGTTGGACCTTGAGAGCATTATTATGCTAAGTAATAAAAGGCAGATAAAGGCAAATGCTGTGTGGTATCACTTACATGTGGAATCCAAGAAAAGTAAAACTCGTGAAAGAGAGTAGAAAACTGGTTGCCATTGTCAGAGACAGGCAATGGTGAAAATAGGAAGTGATTGGTGGAAATGCTCAATCTTTCAGCTTTAAGATGAATAAAGTTAGAGGTGCTAATGTACAATATGATGGCTAGAGTTGAATGCACAGTAGTGCATAATAGAAACTTGATAAAATAGTAGAACATAAAAGTTCTTGGCAAAATAAAAAGGGAGTGAGAAAGAGGTAAATATGGGAGGTGATATATTTGCTAATTAACCAGCTGGAGGAATTCTTATACAATGATTATGCCATCGAATAACCACCATGCACACTTGAAGCATCTTATAATTTCAATTACACCTTAGTAAGAGTTGAAAAAAAATCCTATCAATATATACTAAAATTTTCTAACATGTAAAATCCAGGACTATTTCTGAGATCAATTCATTGGATCCCCTTAAAAGATCAATTCATTGGATCTCCTTAAAATAATTATGTATTTTTGTGTAATTTCTCATTTTCCAGGAAGTTAGAGAAAGTACTAGTAGTAGGATCAAATCTTCATAGGGATGGAGAGCTTTGCAGAGCAAGAAAAGTGAGGCCAGGTTGGGTAGGTAGAGCAATGTAAGCCATGTCGTGCCAGAAGGGGGGAAACGTGTATCTTCATAAAAATACTTATTATTTATTAAGCACATATTATCCAACATTGCACTGAACACTTAAGCAACATTGTCTCATTTCTCATCTTAAATAATGAGTCAAATACTTCCTATTAACCAACAGGTTTTGGATACTAAGAAATTTGCTCTGGGTCACAGAGCTAAGGAAGACAGAAGTGCAAGCTGAATTTCAGCCTCATCTACTTGTTGCCCAAAGCCAAGTTCTTAACCTTTGCTCTCCGCCATTTCTACAGCCAGGGTGTGAAAAGAAGTGTGTGCAAAAAGACTTGACTGCATAGATGCCATGTTAAGAGTGAAGGAAAAATAAATTTGGATAAACACACGAGTTAACTTATAGAATAACTAAAAATTCAAGAGAAATTTGATTTGATGTCATAAGCAATGGGACTGCTTTATACATTTTGAGCAGGAAGAAAGATGACAAAGGAAACTGTTCAAAGAATGTTTGCATAAAGACATGAAGACTGGGAGGGGGTAAAAAGTAGATACTACGGGACTAGTTAGGAAAGTAATCCAATGGTTCCAATGAGAAGTGAGGAAGGCCTAATCCAAACTGGTCAACATGAGCATGAATCAGGAGGAAAGGATACAGAAAACAATTAGGGGGAAGAAGCAACAGAACTTCATGACTAATTAGATCCAAGGATGAAGCAGGGGAATGATGAGTCAAAGATGACTGGATAGTTTCAAGCCTAGAGGACTCAGGAGATGGCGCCAGGAAAAGTAACACTGAGGAGGAGACTGTGGTGGGAGACACACATTTGTGTTCAGGCACGTTGGGTCTTAGTGACTGATGAGTAGAAACCAGGACCAGGTGTGGGAATAACAACCATTAGAAACAAGGGTACTGTATAATAACCAAAGTTGCAGGTATGACTGAAATTGCTGCTGAACAAAATAGAGAGAAGGGGCCTGGGATTTTAGGATAAGGATTTTCCACAAACTAGGTGTCTACAGGTCATGAATGAGGCTATTCAGGTAATAAACCTCTTTTAGAGGTTTACAATGTATTTGGGTAGATAGTATTAGCACACACAAAGCATCATCATTTATCTCCCCTGGAATATAAGCCCCATAAGGACAGGGACTAGCAGCTGAAAAGGAACTTGACATATTTGAGGCAATCAATAACAGCTGATGAATAAATGTGTAAATCATTTATCTCATGTCTCAACAACTAGCACAATGCCTAGTAAATAGCTGATGTTCAACATACATGTTGAACTGAATTGATCTAATAATTCTAAGAAGATATCAATTTAGATTGAAAGAAAGGAACCATCTCAATAAGAATGGAAGGAAAGGAAGGAAGGAGGGAGCAATTGAGGAACGGAGGGAAGGAAGGTCAGGGAAAATATAGTCACTAAGACTAACAGTGGTAAGTCTGAGATAGCTGCATTAAAATGTGGCATAAATTAAAGATTTGAATTAGAGAGTCAGAAAAATGCCATCAACTAGGTTGCAAGTTTAGTAGCCAAGGTGTATTAGCAGTATAGTTTCATGGTGTACAGCCAGTATAGTTTCATGACTAGTTCCAGGCAATAAGAAAGAAATGACTCAAACACCATGCCAAGGTGTATGAGGGGCTGTAAGAATGATGGAAAAAGGGAAGAGAGGGGGGTGTGTTTGATTTCAAACAGATGCTAGTTCTTGGATAGGGGTGAATTAAATGAAATTCCATTGAACCAGCACAAGTGACAATGGAACTCATGATGGATAAAATACAAAATCTGGTCAAGAGAGAAAAGGAAAAATGCAGTTTGGCCCCATGGATGTTTCCACCTGGCCAGACAGGAATTAACCCTACAGCCCTTCTCTCAGGCATCACACAACACAATCTCCCATGATTCTGTGTGTCTGGTACATTTCCAGCTGCTCTCTGTAGACCAGTTCTGCTTTTTGAAGGCATTTTCATGCCTTCAAAACTTTTAACTTGCCATGATATGGCATGTGTGATGCCAGCACTGCATGAACACAATTTTTGTGCTTTCATCAGATAATGTCTCTTCTATGCATCCATATGAAAATGCTATCATATCCAACTTTTTCTTAGAGAACCATGTGATGTTAACAGCTGTTTGTGCAAGCAAATTCATTTACATTACTGCCAGCTCCAAGCATATGTTGATTACTTCCACCTTCAATTTTATATTCATGTATTGGCATAAAAGGCTTAGTTCACACATTTTATTTTATTTAGTATCAAAATCAATAGATATCATTCACTGTCTCACTGAGCACAATTTATTGGAGGAATGAATAATCAGTGAAATGTACTCAAAAGAAACAGTAAGAGATGGAGATGACAAAACTGCTTATTTCACAAATCAGAATATAAGATATTAAAAAATTCAGTTTGGTTAAGTCAGAATAGCCTAATAGCAGTGACTTTTCAAGAATTTCATCCCTACAGGTTAGGTGGCTTTTGTTGATATTATTCTATTAATTAGAGATAACTATCTTCCAAAGTGATCATTAAGATTCACTGGCAACTGCACATGGGGTAATGGTGGGGTGGGGAGGGTGGGAACATACTATGAAAGTACTAATGAGGATACCAAAAATGGTATTCACTAAAAATAATTAATAAATTTTAAAAAGAAAAAAATCTACCAGCAAGAAGTGGCAATAACCTTAGTGAATATATCTGAGCGTTTTACCAATAGAACTTGATTACTAATATACTTTTTGCATGGCTGACCTTAGCTGATGATTTGTCTTCAAGTAATCAGAGGTTAAAGGGTATTTTATGCAGTAAAGCCATGGCTGGCATTAGCCATCTAAAAGACCAAGAGAGATCTGAACATGCTTCTTATTTCAGGTGTACCAACTTATAGACACTATCGTGTAAAACTTATTGAGAAATAGATATGAAAAGGATTTGTCTATAGAGAATCACTTCTTCAAGCATTTCCCTTCTCCATCAGTTTTAACAATGCGGAGTTAATTATATCACCTTTTTATCTATCACTGTATTATATGTCACAGCTACAGTATTTTCTGTCCATTGTAGTTGTGATAACCTGTGTCCTTATCTATATCTATCAGTTCTTGCTTCCTATTTCTTTCTCACATTTGTTAAATTCTCAAAATATTCTAATGTTTTCATTGTTGTGCCTGTATGGTGATATGTGGTCAGTGATCTTTGATGTTACTATTGCAATTGTTTTGGGATACCATCAACCATATCTGCTTAAGAACATCCATTCCCTATCTCTTTAACTTTCAAACTGATGGTAAACTATAATTGGGAAAGTGGAGTCCAAATATGTGACTGAATTTCTGCAGTATCATGAAAAATTAATGCATGAGCAAAAAATACGGTTTCTTGAGATGAGTCTACTCCTGAAAAATATTTTATCAACAGTCTTAAAATGACAACAAATGATTTAATATATGACATAAACTTAGTTTTGCTAAAGCAGAGGCAGGGTTTGAAAGGACTACTTCAATTTTTAAAGAAGTTATACCAAAGGTAAAATGCTATTGAACAGAATGACATGCTATAGAGAAATCTTTCATGAAAGGAAGTCAATCAATCTGACAGACTTCATTGTCATAGTTTAAGAAATTTCTACTGCCACCTCTAGCCACAGCAACCACACCCTGTAGTAGTACTAGTAGTAGTAGTAATAGTAGTAGTAGTAGTAATAGCAGTAATCAACATTAAGGTGGGGCACTCCACCAGCAAAAGATTATAACTCCCAGAAGGCTCAGATGATGGTTAACAATGTTTATCAATAAAGTATCTTAATTAAGGCATATATATTTTTTATATATGTATATCTATTAAGTGACAACAGTTAACAGATTACATTATAATACAAACATATGCATACTGCAAAACCAAAAATTTGTATGATTCACTTTCTTGCAATATTCACTTTATTGAGTGAGGTCTGTAACTAAAACCACAAATGAAGCATTATTCAAATGAAAATTGATTTCCTGACAAATGTTATGATTTCTGCCTCTCTCTGCATATTTATAAGTTATATCTTAAATACTGATCTATAATCTATAAAGGGTAAAAACGGCAACCCTCATTTGAATAATGAATACTATCACATAGGTTAGGACCAAAGTATTATCTCTGTCAACTGAATAACTAAGAAAATATCTCCATATTTTCTATACCAAAAAGTAAGTTTGCCAATTTCTTCTTGATGGGATTTCATGGCTCCAAAAAAGAGGCAAGGCTACCACCCACACAAAAATTCTCTCACTTGTTAGCCAATTATCTGAAATTTCGTTACCAGAATTTTATCCCTTTGGTTGACAACTTTAATCCCAACAAAAGTGTAAGTTCTTCTGTTGGAATTAATAACTTACCCTGTTTCCAGAGGCAAATCCTCACTGCTTAATTTTAGCTGTCATGGTAAACTAAATCTTTTGCCTGTAATATAGTCTGGTCCAACAAATATTTCAAGATGAAAAGTCAAAGATACAACCAAACTGTAGGTCGAACAGAAGAAACTATGTCACCTGTTAATCTGAAATAATCTCTTGTAATTTATTTTTATAAATAATATAGAAGACACGTTTAAAAAAAAACTTGTAATTTTATTAAACTGAAAACTGAAAAAACTGTTTTTGTGTTAGTCTATAATTTGTGGTACACAAGATTGCCAGAACCAAATTTTTAATGGAAAGACAAAAACTACTCTTCAAAGTATAACATTATTAAAATTTTACAGAAAGGAAGAAGTCATTACCCATACTTACACCTCCCTCCCAAGAGACTTTTTTACATTAATCAATGAATATGAATTGACTTTATACTTAATTTAAATATATCTAAATTACATATGCACTTACCTAATTTAAATATGTACACATTTTATTTGATTATTTGGTTAATTTTAAAATTAATTAATTTAATTTTAATTTATTCATTAAATTCAACTGTTTCATGTATACAGATATACATATTCAATTCAAATATATGCTTAAATTGATTGCAAAAGGCCACACTGGTGTTTCTTAAATATGAGAAAAATAAAGAAAAATTAAAACAAGTAAGTCATACATCATGCATATCCCAATACATATCTATATATCCTGTAAGATCCATTTCATTCCTTTATATGGTATTCCATAAACATGAAAATTCTAAATGTCTCAATGCACTGTAAGTACCATCTAGTTGAATTGGCAACTTCTAATAGCCCATCATTAAAATATTAAAGTTTCAGTAAACATAAAATTTTCTTTGGTTTCATTTAGTCATACCAAGTGCAGATAATTCCTTTCATTGCTTTATTTAATTTCAACAATAAAATGAAGACAGGCAAGCAGCCTATTTCTATATGGATAAGTTTTGTGAATGTGCACCACAATATAAGATCTTTTGTGTAAAATAGCCAAGTGTGAGAGCAAAGATTAGCATTCCATTCCCAAGTAATATTCATAAACTATATTATTGACAGTTTCAAGGTAACTACTCAATGTCCATTGCATTATCTGAAATTGTTTGAATTAAGGAAGAATCTTGAGTGAAGTAGTTCCCTAAGGCAATATGCCTTGATTTGATGAATTCACTCTGGTTGAAGTAAACATTTGCTCAATTTAAGGGTATGTTCTACAACCAACTCTATGTCTTCAATTCCATAAATGTAGCTATGAAAACTCTATTAGATCTTTCACCTAGTACTAGCAGATCCTGAAAAAAAAATCATTAACTTCTCTGATGCTTAGTTTTCACTTCATGAAAATATAACACTTCAGTGGAGAAAGAAAAGTGCCGGCTACTACCATGTTTAAATCCAGTCATTGAAATCACAAGTATTATTTTGCTTTTGATTTGGGGGGTTTTTTTTGGTAATGTTGGTTTATAAAAGTGCATGTTATCTGTTACCAATATTACCACTGTATTCTGTTACCACTCCACACCCACTGCCAAAGTATCCATCATTTTCTACTACAGATCATTGAGCCCCTCCCCCCTTTTATTCCACACTCCCATATGCTATGTCCATGCCAGTACCCTTAATTCTGCAGATTTCTGGGGTTTGGGCTTAGTTTTGTCTGTTATTTCATTTCTTTCTTTTTCTTACAGAGGTGATACTGATTTGCCAACTTGATTGTGTTTTAGAGGTAAAGGACCTCCCCCTTTGGGTGCTGTTACTATAAAACTCCCATCACCAAGGCACCCTCAGTCCTTCACCATAGTCCATTGAGTCCCACCTATGTTCTTGACCCTATATCTCCCCCTCTGGATTCTTCAGCTCTATAGTCAGATTTCTAGAGTTTGTTATTAGTCTGGTTGCATTTGACTATTTTGCCCCTCCGTATTCTACAGAAAAGCAACAGCATCTGGTATTTATCTTTCTTTTTCTGACAGGTATTCTTGGACTGTCTTCTTTTTCCATCCTTACTAATATTTAATGTCATATATATATTGAATTCCTGGCATCTTAATTATGGATTTGAGTCTATAGGCAAATACCAACTAGTAATAAACATGCACAAGAGCCATGTTGACCACATTAACTCATTTTAACTTGGAAAACACAAGGAACTGAATGAATGGTGCAAGTGATCAACCCTTCATAGAAAGTGGATACTTGTTTTTGAACTAGAATTGGTAGAAACGAACTTTGATTCTACACCAAGACTAGTCCCCAGGCTGATTCCCATTTACAAAAGACAATAAATAAATATTACTTTACTTCCTTTCTCCCTCCACTCTAATCATACCTTCTGATATAATGTTACGTGCATCTTAGCCCTTTAATTCTGTAGATCATCTACTACCTTCTCTTCCTTCTATAACCTTCAAGTGACCCTCAAGCATTTATTACAAAACTTGGTCTTCCCTTTATATAGTTTAGTAAATGGAATGCCTCATTTTGAAGGATTCTTCTCTTAAAACCCCTGCCTCTAAACATCTCACTGATGAGTCCTGCTGTCCAAATCAGGATATAGTTACTACCTAGAACGGGAAGGTTGATCACCAAAATTCTGGTATTTATGGATAGCCAAATGGAAACAATATAGGCCAGGATAAAATTTATCCTGAAAAACAAACAAAACTACAAGTTGAATTATAAATCTTAACATAAAGCTCAGAAAAATTGAAAATGGAAACAATCTTTAACACCTGTAATTTTAATGTGTCATTTCTTTTCTTGTTGTATAGCGTGTCAAGCTTCAAAAAAATAAAAGGAAATATTAACTGTAGTGTCCCCGCAACAGCTAGTTATCCTCAATGATTTTTTCCCATAGGTCAGAGTATTAATTTAATTGACCGATCTTTCATGAACATGCTGTAGAAATGGTGCCAGCCTGCATCTGTGCAACTGTCTGGACATGCTTGCTTTTGTGGTGAAACCCAAGTGCTTCCTCCCACACAAGGGAATGGAAAACACTTTCATTTCTTTGAAAAGGTTAAGTATCTGCAAAATTTTATATTTATTTCTATCCAAAATGAGACACTGTTGAGAGAGAAAGGGGGATACTGAAATAATTAACACACAAGAGTTAATAAACCAGGAATCCAATAAATGTAAAAAACAGGACCACCTTACTTATGCTTTCTTCTATATTTTAGTTATACAGTAGACTTAATGACTATGCATCATACTTAAAAGATATTTGCAAAGTCATAACTGCATTTTATTTCATTAGTATTACTAGACAAGTTAATAGAGTTGTACTCACATTTAAATGTATCCCAACAATTTATGAAAAATTTGGGACCTTACAATAAAGTCCATTAGATTATGGTGCTCATTTGTTTAATATCATTTACTGGCCATTTAACATTATTTGGATTTGACATTTTTTCTTTTTATTCTTATAATTAATTTATGGACAAATCCCTTCAGGGTAAACATACATAATAGAATAAAACATATCCCATTCCTCCTTTTTCTTTTCCATCTTGAGGAACATGCAAATGCAGGGAAAATATGTCTCTAGATTTTTTTCAGTCAAACATAGTTTCCTTTCACAAAGGATGTTTCATTTGCCTTACTAATTAATCCCTTCGTTTACTCTTTCCATTTCTTTAAACTCTTATTCTCACTCAGATAAATAAAATGGGGAAATAAGAGTTTATGTGATTTTTTTTTAGTTCAGTGATTTTTTTAAATCATTAGAGAATAAAGTTAAATGGAGGATTAGAAAACAGTCAGGAAATTTAAAAATAAATTTGAAATCATTAAATACAATTAAATGTTTCCTATGCCTAACTTAAAAATGTAATTTATACTTAAACATTTAGAAAAAAGGTAGGGAGGGAACACAAAGGCTGATGGTGGTGGAATGTGGGTGCTTTGGTGGTGGTATGGTATGGTAACATCTGAGGAGGAAAATCCTTTATTTATGAAACAGAAATCTGATTTAAACCAATGCTATCCCAATTAAAATTTTTTTGTTGAAAACTTAAAATATTTAGAAGAGTGCAATACATAATAATAATAGAATAAATATACATGGCCCAATTGAATAAAATTTTACTAGTACAGTGGAAACTAATTGACAAGGAGTTTTTTGGGAAGAAACTGATTTTTAAGAAGAAAAACTGAAACAGGTTAACATGGAATTATTCTTTTAAATGATACCCTTCCCCATTTCTAATCTTTGAGTCAAGTAGAATAATTCCATGTTCATCTCTTGCAGAGAGTCTGATAGATTCTGTAGAATTCCTTGAAGATTCTGAGAATTAAAGTCTGTGATACCAGGAAGCTTATTCACCACTGTATCCTGAAAACATTACTCAGAATCTAACATCTAACAAGGGCTCAATCAATTCATTAATTGCTAAACATGAAGCCTAGTATTTAGATTCCACACTTCAATCTTTAAAATACAGGCTAAGCTATAACCAATTATAAAGAATCCCAGGAACTTGAGTTAGTAATCTAGAAGTGTGAGGTCATTTCAAAGTCAAATGTGAACTTCCACCTTATTAGAAGAGATACAGTCCAGCACAGGACTATGTAATCCTGTTTGTTCCATACTCATCAGATTACATGCCAAAAGAAATTTTGTCAAACCAGAGTCAATTAGGAGAAAATGAAAGTCTGTAAGTTAATCATTCATGCATAATTAAAGGAATTAGGAAAAGACAAGGTAGAGCACAATCATTCTTTAAACATGGATTGCAACCTTACAGAGGAAGAACTGGATTGTCACCAAGAGTATATAAGATACATTAAGGCAATTTGTAACTTGATATCAGAATAACTGATAGTTAATCAGAGCTGAGGAGGAGTGGAATGACTTACCTCGTCTTGAGATATTGTGCTCTCTGAGTGGATAAAAAACTATTCTAGAAAGATAAACCTAAGTCCATACAACTTCTAAACTACTATCATTTTGTCACATATCTCTTAATGTAAAATATAAAATAGACTAAAAATTAAAATGTTTTATATAAACAGATTTATATAAATAACTTTAGCATAGATAGAATGTTTGGCTATGTTAAAGAATTTTTTCATTATTTCTATTGCAATTTCAGAGATATGTGCCAACCTCAATTCCCAAAATTTTGTGACTCATTCAAAAAGATGTCTATAATTTAGGAATGCTTATTGTATATGGCTAAATGTTAACTTCAGTAAGAAGTTTATGAATAAACAATCAGTTGATATAAGCTGACTCCATAGTACTGGCCAGCATTTATTTCTACATCATTGGAGCACTTAAAAATATGTGATAAGTATACAATATGATACTCCACATGACATGTCATCATGCACTAATTTTACATAGCTATTAAAATGCTGCAAATGTGATAACAGCAAATACTATCAAGGAAGAGAAGCAATAGGAACTCATTCATCGCTGGTAGAAATATAAATGGTGCAGCCACTTGGGAAAACAGTTCTAATAGTGGCATATGAAATGAAACATATTCTTACCATATAGTCTAGCAACAATATTTTTGAGTATTTACCTAAAGGAGGTGAAAAATATGCACAAAAAAACTTGCGCTTAGGATTTAGAGTTGTTTTATTCATTATCACTAACCCTTTAAAGGAACTGATATGTGTGTCCTTCAGTAGGTGAGTGATGAATAACTGGTATAACCAAACTATGGAATATCACTCAGCACTAAAAAGAAATGAGTTTTCAAGCCATGAAAAGGCAGGAAGTCAATCTGAAAAGACTACATAGTATACAATTCCAACTACATGGCACTCTGGAAAAGACAAAACTATATTGGCCACCAGTGTTGGCCAAGGGTTAGGGGGGATGGAGGAACAAATAGGTGGAGGACAAAAGAATTTCAGGATAGTTAAACTATTCTGTCTGATATTATGGTGAACATACATGTCATTACACACTTGTTCAAACCATACAAGACAAAGAGTGAACACTAATAATGTAAACAATGAACTCTGGGTAATAATGATACGTCAGCATAGGGTTTACCTGTTGTCACCAAAGCATTACTCTGGGGGAGATGTTAATAACTGGGTAGGTTATGCATGTACAAGGGTACAGGGGCACAGGTATTTGGGATATCTCTGTGCTCTCCTCTCAATCTTGTTTTAAATTAAAAACTGCTCTATAAAAATAAATTCTTAAACAGGAATTTGTGCTATTATATCCTATTTAGTAGCACTACACACCTAAAAGCACTTTTCAGTGAAGCAGCTCTGAGACCAAGCAGTTTGGTTCTCCTGCAGCTTCAGTTGTTTACTGAACACATGCTACAGGCCAGCAAGTCTGGGACCTTTCAGAGAAACCAATGAAAGCTCAATTTAAAAAAAAAAAGTATAAAAATAAGTTGCATGTTCTCAAACTGGGAATTATATTTCTTGATGTAAACGACCTTTTCACTCATCAGAGAATAATTTCATATTGCTCCAACCCTCTGTGTGTGTGTATATATATATCTCCATACTCACATACATATTATACTCACACACGTGTGTGTGTGTATGGTCTCATATATATATATATATATATGATTTCTCATAAGAATAATTACTGCATGCATTACTGGATAGACAGAACTTCTATTTACTGATAGAACACAGTGCTGATAGAAATCTTTGTCACTAGTAGCAAACTTTTTAAAAAACTAAATGCTTAGCTTTGATAGTCTTATACTGACATTAACAATTCAACCACCTTTTCAAAATAAACACAACTTTTATTTGATCAAATCCTAAATAGAATCTAAGTTATATATAAATATATCTACCTTTTATGAGTAATATAACCACCAACTTAAAAATGCAAATTTTCCTCCTTAATAGCATTTTTTTACATTTCTTTGATAGTCTATTTAGAAACTGATCAAAAACATACATGTATATAAACAGAAGTCAACATAAACTAAGAAATTCAAGTTTCCTTTTTTTTTTAGACTCTCTTTGATTTGTAAATTGTGGAAGGCTCTAATTTTTGTAGGAAAAAATTACACAATAAGTGATAAACTGTCTCAGAGAGAGTTTAAAATTTTAAGTGTAGAATTTAGATTTTTTTAAATACTATCAATATCTAAAATGTTCATAATTGTCTCAAGTTGCCATCAACATCACTATGTCCCCTATCAAATTCTGCCTCTTCTCATGCCCTGCCATTCAAAATAAAGAACCCAAGAAAATAATACGTCATTGTTTATCTGTATTGCTTAATTAGTTGTACTGTTTTTTCTTGTCTGACCGCAACCCACTATGAATTAACGATGATGTGCATTACTCTACCCAACCCTACTTTCTTATAGAAATGTGTTTAATGCCTTTTGTATGCTAACTACACTTTATAGCAAATGTTAGTAACAAGAGTGCTCACTTAGATTCTAGTTATAATTCACTACACTCTGCAAACGTTTTCTGCACAATATTAATTTTATATCTTTGTATTCATGCTTTGCTAATGATGCTTCCACCTATGTAAACTTAAGTCATACCAAAATAAAATAAAACTTTGTTTTGAATATTATTATTAAAAAGAGAGAAAATATGATAAAGTTCAAAAACATCATAGCTATATACATATCTATATTTTAAAATAGCTTTTACTAAAAAAATGCAATTAATTATTATTCTACACAGTCTAATTTGTCAGCACTGGAAATACCCCGAAAGTCTCTTAATCTGCTGGGTTAGTGAAAGATCTATGAATAGTTCTTATTCATCAGTCTCAAAAAAGGTAATTGGCCATGGAACCCAAGACAAAGAAGGTTTTGGGAGAGGATGTGGCAAGGTGGTAAAGGAAATAACTTAAGATGTTCATAGGACTCTTGAAAAGATTCTGAAGGAGGCGGGAAAACACCCTTGTAGATTCCTTAATCTCCTAAACATGCAAATAAGTGACTAAGTCAGAGAAATCAGTTTAGCAATGGGTGGGACATTTTTTTCATGGCATTTGGGGATCATGTTAAAACTGGTGAGAATTAAATCTAAATCTCAAGGGTCTCATCTACAAAGATTGAGTAAGGGAAAGAGAGACCAAATGACTGAGACCTGAGACCACAGGACTGTGATTTTAACCACTGGCACCACGCAAGGTTCTCTTTTGTTCCATCATGCCATAGGTGAATTAAAACGTCTCTTTGTCTTTTGAATTTTGTGCCAGCCAAGTGGATTTTAATGGATTTTACATTATTTCAATAGAGTACTGAGAGAACAATCCATATTACAGAAAGCTTGAGACCAACTGGAGTTTTGCAGTGTATTTTTATTCATTCATACACTTCTATGACAACAGCACTCATTTTAACTTCCAAAGCCATAAAAAATATTCAGAACACTATCATGCTGACTGATAAACAGAAACAAAATAACAGAAAGCTATTTACCTTTTTAAAACACACAGGATTTGTAAAGTAAAATTCTAGGAAGAATGTCAAACAAAAATACACCCCTATGGCTGTATATACACAGTGGAATACTACTCAGCTATCAAAAATGAGGAACTCTTGCCATTTGCCAACAAGGATGGAACTGGAATGGCTTATGCTAAGTAAGTCAGAAGAGACAAATACTGGATGGTGTCACTTAAAAGTGGGATCAGGAAGTAAAACAAAGGATCAGATAAAACCAAAGCAATAAAAACTCTAGAAATCACTGTAGAGGCCACCAAGAGGGTGGGGCTAAGTGGACAGCATAATTTGGAGGGGGCATAATAAACTCCAATGGAGGAGTGTGGGGGTTTTGATAATACATATGGCATGATAATATACATATAAAGAGGTATAATCCTATACCTCTGAATCACATACAGAGCTGTAAACATATACAGAGTTGTGAACAAGAAAATGTATCTCAAATTTTTTTATTTAGTTAAATAGTTCTTAAAAATCTTAAAAATCTGCTACTGCAGAAGAGATAATTCCATTTTAAGTTACCCAAAGTCAAATTACTAATAAAAAGGTTTTCAGACTGGCACTATTGCAACTTTGGGGAGGGGGGGGAGATTCAAGTTTCTAAATTGTGTGCCTAAATGAGAGTTTATATAAATGGTGATTGCAAGTATAATCATCTCACTAGTGTGTTTGTTGTTTTGAACAAGATCATGTATATATGACCAAATATAAAATTCTTACATATTCACTAATAAGTATATGTGCTAGGCACTGGGTTAATCTTAGAGAATAATAGGACAAATAGTTGCACTTAAATCTACTGGGGAAGAGGGAGGAAAGCATAAACAGGTGATGAGATTACAGTGTTCTGTAAAGCGTCTGCTTTACAGAAGAGTGAGGGGAGAGGTTAGGGGAGGGGGTGTATAGCCTAAAATGGCTAGAGTTGGGCAGAAATTGTAAAATCAGCAAGGTTTCCTGGGATACCTCCTCCAGGAAGAAAGAGATTACTAACAGAGTGCTTCACATTTTCTTTCCTTCATCCTTAAAATTAAAGCCAATGAACATGATTCTGATTGAAATGTTAATATATAATGTTAAAACATTGGTACATGTTTCTCCAGGAAAGACTGTGAGTTGACCTTCCCTGAAAACTCAACTCAATAAAGGGAAAAGTGAAATTTATTTAGTAGTAAAGGACTATTAATTCACCATAATATATTTAAACAGTCATTCAAAATGCTAGGTAACTAAAAATTCCATGTTTAAAAGTATTCATTGCACAATCTTCAATTGTTTGTTTTTCATTTATTTTTAAAAAGGGAAAAGTAGCTACTATATTTCATGGAGTATTTTTCACATTTTTAAAGTTAAACTATAATCAGAAAGTATTTCCAATATTCTGGTCAAATTTTAACTTTTCAACGCTATGCATGTACATCTATAAACATCTGTCTGTAAAAACATAAATAAAGCAAAGTGATAGTTCTTAGCAACATCTAAAATGCATCACCTGAGATTTGTGTCTAGTTAGGCTTCATATCTTTGAAACAGTAAAATTTTAAGATTTCAGTTTAAAATTAAGTGGAGTAAAGGTGATATTTTCCAGTATTTATGCAATACTCTTAAATATTTTTAAGTGACTATAGAGCGAGTTGGTCAGGCTTTTTCCTCCATGAGCCTCTATGACCAGCACCTGTGGTATTAAGCTCTCCCTATGACTACATATATGCCTGGCCCGGTGGGTGTGCGGATGTGTGAGCGGCTCTGGGCCTGAGAGGGCAGAGTTGAGAGAGCGCAAGATGGCTCTGGGGGTGTGGGGAGAGAGGTTGGGGCAGAGAGTTCAGAGAAAGAATGTGAAGATTCCTGGAGGCTGGGGACTCACCTGCCTCCTAGTAGCCTTTGCCCTGCCCTACCTGGTGTGTCTGCGTAACTGCTAGAGCTAATAAAACACAGACTGGTGAGCCCAATGCTTGCACTGATATGGCTTGGACATCCTGATACAGCAGTTTCATGATGGTGACCATATGCATGACTTTATTTAAAAAAAAAAATAAGATTCAAAGAATAAAATAAAAGCTACTAAAAGTACAAGAAAAAGAGATTTGAAACAATGTTATGGTGAGATGTTACAGGCAAAATAAAACTGCAAGTGAGAAAAAAATATAAAGACTATACTGAAAAACTCAAGTGAACAGATGCAAATAAGCAGAAAACTAAGTCCTGCCTTGAGAACACTGTCTGGTCAGGAAATATTTTATTCATTTTCTTTAAATCACACATCTGGTTTGATTAATAATCTCTACAATCTCTTCATATTCTACTGTATTATTCTGATTCTTGACCTTTCTGTTTTCTTAAATTTTACTGTTTTTTCCTTGTCTACCTCCTCTTTTTGATGTTGAGGTAATACTGGTTAAGATTTTTTAAATATGCTTATCATAACCAGGGAGGTTACCAAGATTAATTCTTACCATATCATCTCTGAAGTGTGATTAAATCTCTCCATTAAACCATCGCATAACTATGAGTTAGAAATAGATGGGACAGAATATGTTAATCACTTTAGAGGCTATGTCACCTGTGGTTGAAAACAATATTAAACTTTGTAACCTAAAATTCTAGTTTTAAGAAGTAGTCTTTGTTCATCAGATGTGATTATAATAATTAAGTTATCTCTCAGGCAATGCTGAGAGTAGTTTCACTGACACACGGAGACAGACTATTGAAAACAATTTGCTCATAGAATTTAGAATCACTGAATCTAAAATTACAAGTTAATGGTAAGAAAATGCCATTTCTAAAATGATGCTATATTTATAAAGTATACCTATATAATGTGAAAAAATAGGGAAATATAAGACCTCAAAGAGATTTAGCAACAGCACACTAAAAAAAATGAAAAACACTAAATTTTTTTTCAGTAAATATGTGAGGGAGAGGAGGGGAGGGAAATTAGGCATTTATTCCTTTAAAAAATAAAACCAGATCACCTATTGCCACAGAAAACATTTCCTTTGGACCACAAAACAGTCCAAAGTCATTCCTAGTGTATATTTGGAGAATATATATTTTGGAAAATATATATTTGGAAAGTAAAATATATATTTGGAGATTTTTTGTTTTTTGTTTTTTCTCTATGTGGTATCTCCTATCTAAAAGGTAAACAGGCAGCAAAGATAAACATGACACCTGTGGGAAAGGAGGCACCCAATATAGTAATTGTGAAGATTACATAATGAAGTAGGAAACGTTGAACTGACAGATCCCTAAGAGTTGGAGAAAAACAAAGTAATGGTCAAGGCTCAGGTTCTTTTAAAGCATAAATTAGGTCCCATTTCCAGAAATAAACCTGAAAGTCATAGCTTTTGTGTAAAATTTCCTGAATTCTTTGTCATTTGAAAACACAGAGCCTAAAGCCACATTTTAAGTTGATGATAAAGCAAAGTCAAGGGAGAAAGTTTATTTTTTAAGGGTATAAATATCCATATGCTGAAGGCCTCCTCTACATGAAAACCTTGCAAATAGCTCCATCTTCCGGTTGCTCACAATACATGTAGCTGGGTTTTCAAGAGGCCTCTCTTACCACTTTCCCTAATTAGCTCTTCCTCTCCTGCTGGCTTCTGATTTGTTCTCTGTCAGTATGGGAAATGTTAGGCTGAGTCAATCCATTGACTAAGACACAAAATTTCACAATTTTCTCTCATGCCCTGTATTATTTCTCCACAGGTCAGATTATTGCTCAGACTTGTCTTTCAATGCAGGCCTACCAACAGAGATTATTAACTTTGTAATCAGTCCCTGAGATTAATTCTAAAGGAGGAGACTAAAGAAGAAAGAAGGCTTTACACTTCATTTTCTAATTTTAAAAGCAATCGCATTATTATATTTTTCTCATCTTCCAGTTTCTCAAGTTCCCTGCTAGAGTTCAAGTTCTTAAAAACATTTACAAGCTAGTGATTAAAGTAAAACAAAAGTGACTTAAGCAAGATACTCCTCCCCACCCCCCTGGAAAATAATAATCATTTCTTTCTCACTTCTTTCCCAACTTTTTCTGAAGCCAGAAATAGGGAGCATACAAAAGAATCTGAAAGTAATTATATGGAGCAAACTAATCCAATGTATCTCTAAATCCTGACTCTTCAAATGTTTAAGCCCCTACACAAGACATTTGACTTCTTATCTCAAGGAATGAGACACAATTCCAGACAAAATCACTTGGAGATCTCACAAGTCTGAAAATTACTATCTTTATTCATTAAGCCAAGCAACTCCCAGACCTAAGGTAGAGAAGAACTTGTAAAAATAGTGCTTTTTGTAACTAAGCAAGCAACATCAAGTAATTTAGATGGTCGATCATAAATACTGACACAAAAAAGCGGATGAATCCACCACAGGCCACATATTTTGACTACTGAAATTACAAGTGATGTCGGACCCACTACTGTATTCCACATAAGATTATATAAGTAAAGAATACGGCAAGAAATAAAAATCCTCACCTAATACAGATAATTCTGGACTTTCCATGTTAAAATATACTATTTTAAAATGCTAGGACAGCAGCTGTTCCAGGCTTTAATTCCTGAGAACAAAGGTGATACCAGGTCAAAAAGAACCGGAGACGTGATGGGTCATGGGCGCTGTGGTGTGAGCGAAGTACGGGGTCTAAACTTGAGGGGAGAGATTTAAAAAAATATGCCAACAATGACATCAGTCAATGTTACTTCAGCTAAAATAGTAAGAAAGATTGCACTATAACATTGAGAGAGAGAGAGAGAGAGAGAGAGAGAGAGAGAGAGAGAGAGAGAGAGAGAGAGAGAACACCATAGAATTTAAGGTTTGGATGAAATTCTTTCATTTCATCAGTATGGATGGACCTGAAGAGTATATTAAGCTTAGTGAAGTCAGAGAAGGATAAACATCTCACAAATCCACTCATCTGTGGAAGTTAAAGGAAGAAAAAAAAAAAAAAACATGAAACACAAAGGAAACAAAATCCACTTCAAAAAATGAAAAGAAAATAATGGTAGACCATGGAAGGGCGCACGGTGGTCTGGTCGCCCCGCCGCCACCCCCAACCCACGCTGGGAACTTCTGGGCGGGCAAGGGGCCAGGGGGCTAAACTTCAGAGGAACCAGAATATGCGCAATGCCAACCCCAACATAGAACAGGTGAGTGACCAGGCAAAAGTCCAGCCCACAGGCCTAAGCTGGACACAGCAGATGGACAACCAAGTGAACCAGTGCATATAAGACCAGAAAAACAACCGTAGAGACATGATGTCACCATGCGCACTTCTACACTCACCGGGCCAAGACCCGGGTCTTCATTTTGGAGATATATTCAAGGAGAGCGACATACCCTCCCCTCATTACGGGAGAGGAGAGGATGACCAAAGAGGGGATAATGGGCCCCACATCAAAACTGAAAACTGAAGCAGAGGAGATGATATTCAAAGGCCACTCACAGAAGCCTGAACTCACAGAGAAATTTCTTGACCAACACTGGCTGGGGGCAAGAGCCCCTAAGTCCGACGCCAGAGCCATAAGGAAAAGCAGCAAAGAAATGGAGATGGGATTGGATTGGAGAAGAAAGCCTGCAGCAAGAAAACATGGACAGATCACAAATGAATAAAACCTGGCCACCCAATGCAAACTTAAGACTGAAAATCTAACAGCAAGGTTCGTCTGGACCCAACAACGCAGTCCCTCACCCAGAGAAAAGACACTACCATAGGAAAGAGACTAATGGACTTAGCACAATTAATAAACAACAGAGTGGGGTTTGAGAGAATGGAAGGGGCACCAGAGGGAGGAGGGAGGGGGGAAAAATAATAACACAGAGGTTGTAACCTAAAGAACAAAATAAAATAAAATTGTATAAAAAAAAAAGAAAAAAAAAACAACAATGGTGACCATAATGGAAGGCAGAAGGGAGGGTAGATAAAACCAGGTAAAATGGGTCAATTACACAGTGAAGAATGGAAACTAGAGTTCTAATGGCAAATATAATGTGGCATATAAGACATATTTATATGCATTTACTCACAAAGCTATACAACTGAAACATGGTGTTATAAATCAATGCTACTTCAATTAAAGAATCTTAACTTTACTACAAAGACAGAAACTAAAATTTCTCAATGGACATGATGATATCATTTGTCATTTCCCTATCCCAAAAGATTTTTCTTCAGTGAAGAATTGGGTTTGAATGCATTTATTTTGAAATAATAACTAAATGTTAAAGAGAAGAAGGGGAATAATTTTTCACAAATAATAAAACAAGAAAGGATTTTTACATAATACATAAAGTAATAATTGATCATTGTAATATTTTCTGCTACTTGACAGTAATATTTAATTGATAATATCTACAGCTGACCAGAATAAGTTAATGGAAATTAGTCCATGCCTCTCTTCGGTATTTCTTTACTCTACCTGAGAACAGTCACATTTCTTACATCTTATGATTTATTTGAAATCTAAGGCAAAAAAGCAAGATGAGAAAAATATAAAATATATCAGGAGAGCCATGACTCTTTTGTATACAATAATACAACCACATAGGAATGACTGCTAGTCATTTTGTTAAAGACAAAAAGAGACATCAATTTCAATGCTTTTTTTTTTTGAGACTAGGTCTCACTATTTTTGCCCATGGAACCTCAAGTTTACGTTGCCTGGGGTACCACGGACTCAGCCTCCCAGGTAGCTGGGATTAGAGGTGTGTGTCACCACGCCCAGCTATTTTTGGGGGACTAGGTCTCACTGTGTTGCCTCGAGTGGGACTCGAACCATGATCCCTAGCCCTGGCCACTTCATAGGCTGAAGCTTACAGGCATGTGCCACCATGCCCTGCTTCAATGTATTTCTTAATAAATCAATAAAGCATTATAAATTTATTGCACTGAAACTTTTAAACAAAATGTTCTTAGTGTAAAACTTCAGAATTACTGGTTGCTGAGAAATAAAAATGAAAAAATTCTACTTTTATATATCATCATCATAACAAAAGCATGAGTGCTAGTTCTCCTCATCATGCTACACATACTATGTTTATCTGACTTAGGATTTTTTTCAGACAAAAACACTGCAGTTAAGATGCCACATTCCCTACCCAAGACTTACCTGTCTGACCTAGAACCAAGGCTGAATCACTTCTACAAGCCTACACACTATGCTTCACCAATTACGTTGAATGAGTCCTGGACCCTGGATGTGATTTTCAGTTATGTATTTTATATACATCTGTCCATGAGTCCATAGCCACATATATTCATAACACAATCAAAACTAGAATTATTGCATATTTTTGTACAATTTTGTATTCATATAAACAATGGAATGTAGTACAAGCAACGTTAATAACTTTATTGTATCTTAATGATATATTGGATAATTACATGCCGAATTACAGAATAAAGTTACATAACAGAAGCCAAACTTTGAGGACACTGAAGAGTGACTTAGTAAGGAGCAAAAGAAGGAATTAAGATGGATTTTCTAAGTCAAAATAAAAAAGAAAGAAACAATTAGTAAGAACTGAAAATATCCTGAACAGTCATTAATCATCACCCAAGAGCATATTTTACATATACATCTCAAGGGAAAAACCATAATGAAATATAATAGATTTCCCATAAATCAATATTCTAATTTTTTAGTTTTCCAAGTGAAGTTAACATAAGTACATGAAATCTAGTGACATAAGAAAGGTATAAATTATTCATGATTATTCAAAAATATGAAGCTTTAATTTTCAAGGTAAGTTTAAACTACTATTAAAAGCTTGATCTTCCCTCTATTGAGAAAATTCAGCCATCAACCAACCTCACACTTTTGAATGTATCCACACATTATATATGTAAATATCTTATGGATAGCTATGTTGTTTTAATGTCATATATTTATTTGTATATTTGTATATTTATATGTATAGCAAATGATACTTGAGACATTTACAATTTCTCTTTAAAGGGAGTCAAGAAGGGTTTTTGACAGGAAACAAAACTGACCTATTCCAAGAGAGCAATCAGGAAGGCTAGAGTTCCCTACTGCCAGGACTCAGTTTGAAATGCCCCTCTCCCACCATCTCCAACTGCCACTAGGTGGAAGTCAAGGCACCCCTGGGCTTACTGCACTCCCAGGGCTGTTTTGCCAACCTCCCCCAGAGCTGCGGTGTGGGGAGACAGTCCTCACTTGACTCACTGCCGTGTGCATGCCCCGTGCCCGCTCAGATGCCCACAAAGATGCTGACAGCTGCCTAGAGCCTTAACCTGCCACCTCTGTGAGTTCTGAACCTCAGCCAGGAATGTCAAAGAAAAGCGTGAGCGTCTTACAACCACAGCCAACCTCGTGATGCCGCGATCACTCCAGAGCCTCTAAATCATTCTGAAGACTATCCACATAATCAGTTTTGCAGATAACTTTTCTTTTTTTAATCTTTTCTGCCAACATATTTGAACAGCTCAACAGCCCTTGCTGCTGCGACTCTTCGTTCTAATCAGGCCACCTCACACTTCAGATATCAGTGGTGTGTTCAAGAGCACCCCAATTTACATTTCTACCCAAATAAAGCCTCAATGTCCAGGAGCTGGGCACTAAGGAGGGTCACTTACTGCATTAATCTGAGGGAAGCCAATTGCTGTCAGACACACACTGAAGATCACACAGCCCAGAGTTGGGACAAGGGGTAAGCTTTGTGATTGACCCTAATCATCACCAGACCATGGAAGGACCTGTCTGGATGGGAGCTCAATACGGTAGCTCTAAGTATCCTTAATTCAAGCTTCATTTAAAAAATAAGTAACATTGTTAAATAATCACAAAACCTTTGGTATTGATTGAGGTATTGACAATTTCCTCTAATTACCTGAGTAACTTGAGCGTGGCTATATGTATACACCAACACTAGTACTCGTAAGAAGTCTCCAATCATCTATTGCATAATTCCCATTTTACAATGAGAACGTTAATTTCCAAAGAGCTCTTCTCAGTGTGTGCTGGTGGTATAGTAGTGAGCACAACTGCCTTCCAACGAGCTTCTCTCCAAGCATTGGTGAAAGTCTTAGCACGCTCTGACTTGCTTTGTTCATTCAGTATCCTGCACGGTGTTGGGTTACCATCAGGTTGGAAGGCCAGGCTCCCTGAGTCTGAGTCCTGGCTCTGACTAGCTGTGTGACCTTAAGAGATACTATGTTATTTCCTTTCCAGATTCTCTATCTGCAGAGTGGGGATAACTGGAGCCACTCCAAGGATTCTGAGGACTGAATTACCAGGTGTATATAAGGCACATAGAACTAAGTTCGGCCCATGGTAAACATTTTGTAAATGCTTTTATATTCTGTCTAGTTGATATCTGCTATGCAACAATTGAAAAGTGAATGCCTGAATTCAGTACCCTAGTGCTGGCCCTCGTTTTTTTAACTACAAAAGGGAATGGTTCCCACCTAACTGGCTAAGGGTTTGCAACATTAAGAAGGCATGGCCAAACTCCAACGTGATGTGTAAGTTCACCAGTTTTAAAAGAACTAAATAACTCAATCACCAACATTAAACAATTGCATAATGTCCTCAGAGGCCATCATTAAATTGTGCTCACCATATGAAAACCAATTATTTCCAGTTGCTGAGCTAAAAGGTGGAATTCCAATAGATGTTAACTCATCTCTACTCTAGAAATGCTGTCAAATTGTGTTATTAAATCCTTATTCCAAACCAAGAACTCTGTATGGACTTTCACAAAAGTTACCTCCTGGTTGAGGCATGGACAACTAGAACTGTCAGCCAGGGCAGGGATGAGATGGGGGAAAAAGAAAAGCCACTACTTTCCCCTTGGATCTGTGCAATCCAAGTGATCAGATTTAGGAAAAAGATACTGAGATTTCAGTTTAAACCAGAGCTTTCTCTTGTGTCACTGACACTTAAGCTAGTAACCACTCCAAGAAAGGAGTTAGTGCCTAGGCTAGTGACATATTTAATTTTAAGTACCACTCACTAGGAGATATTACCCAGATATTTGGTCAAATGTGTCAGGATGTTGCTCTAAAAATGTTTTTTCTTTTTTTTTTTAACTCTTCTTTTTTTTTTTTTTTTTTTTTTTTTTTTTTTTTTTTTTTTTTGGTTTGGTTTTTGATGCTATTAAGATTTAAATGAGTAACCCTTGGGTAAAGCAGACTGTTCTCTAGAAAGTGGGTGGGTCTAATCCCACCAGTCTGAAGATTCATCTTTCCTGCAGAAAAGGAAATCCTGCCAGCAGACTGCTCTGAACTCCAACTGCAACAACATCCCTTCTCTGAGCATTCCACCTCCTGGCCTGAACCACAGATTTCAGACTTTTGAGTCTCCTGCATACCAACTCCTGGAGTCATATCATAAATATAGATGACAGTGCTAGATATACATCTTGCTGTTTCTACTTCTCTGGGAAGACTGACTAATAAACCGAGCTTCTGTAAATAGATTCCTGAAGACTGAGGGGGAATCACATGTCTTTTTCAATTTCCCATGGATGGATGTCAGATCATCTGTGCTTCATAACTGCCTTTTGTAAAGAGTAACGGATTGTCTAGCTGGTGGGCCTCCATATAAAGAAAACCTAACCAAGATGGAGGATAGTTTATGGAATTTACATTAAAAGCACTGAGCCCACAAAAACCAAATTGTACTTAATTCTGCTTCTTTAAAAAAAGCATGAGCTCTTAGTGCGTAGAAAATCTATAGCCTTGGAAGAACTTGGAATACCCTAACATTTCTTTGTAAAAACAAATTGTCACACAGAATTCCAGAATGCCAGAGGGGTGTCTTCCTAAGTTTCAATTGCATGATGCCACACTTTTTATATAACCCCCAAAAAACATTTGGCTACCACTACCCAATCAGTGCATTGCAGAAAGACTGGAGGTGTGCTGTGACTGCATGGTTTCCAGCAGCTCTTGGATCCACTGGGGGGAGGGGGGTAGAGGAGGGGGTAAGTAGGAGGCTAGGTGGCCTGAGTTCCTGGACCAACCCCCTCCAGCCTGTCCACTCCCTGGCCCACAGCCTGTAACCCCACCCCACCTAGTCTTTCTAAGAGCTGCTCTAGCAGAGTGAAGAGAGAAGGTGCCCAGTCCCATGGCAGCAAAACCCAACAGTGCTATCAGTCATGGGGAGCTATGCTACATGCTACATACAGCAAACATGCTCTAGAACCTGAACATCTACCTCAAAAACCAGCATGCAGCTGCTCATGGGACTCAAGGAGCCACCAAGGGAGTCACAGGTCCCCATGGGGCATCATGCAGACACCCCAGGACAGCTGCCAAGGGTGCACCAGCCTGGGAGGGAGTCAGGTGAGCCCAGCTCCAGGCAGTGGTACCCACAGTTCTGTTGGATGCATGTCTCTGGCATCACTTATATGAGAGAATAGCGATCACAAGCAGTGCACATGTGAGCTATAGAGTCGCCATTCAATTACTGCTCTGCCTTTTAAGTATCTGATATGAAAGTCTGACAAAATTCAGCATCTGTTTGTGAAGTCACAAGATGCTGTAATGTCACACCTGTCCCTAGGAGAAAATGAAGAGCTTTTTGATTCCTAAATCATACTTTCAACTGCTATCAATTTTTAAATAGTAAATACACATTTTAAAAAGATTCTTGGCTATTTAGGCAAATAATTTCTCAGCAGCAATTATTATCAAGAATTCAAAGTGATTATAATGTAAATCTTTATAAAGCTTTTCAAATGATTTTGTCTAGATATTTATGCAAATTAAATATTGATTTTCTCCCATCCTCCTCCCTTACTATTTGCTTTATTATTTTATATTATTTATATTATTATTTATATGCTTGTTACCATCACAATAATGATGCGGGCTACCCCAGAAGGCATTCTAGACTTTATAATTTCCTATGTACATCATAGCAGGGTGAAAAATCACTGATGCAAAAAGACTATTTTTTTACATATTTCAAGAAATCCCTATATTGTTGTTGCACCATCTGCTTCCTTAAGCTTCTGTCTCCCTCATCATTCTCTCTCCAGTTCCTTGTCTGGTGAGTGGCCCAATAAAGGTGTGTTAACAGAATGAATAAATAATAAGTATGTCTCTGCCTTTCAAAGTAAAATTCCAAGTAAAACTTAAGCCATCCTATTAAAATTAAAGACATTCCCACAACTTCTTGGGGCACTTCTTTTTTTCTTTACAGAAACACTATAAACTTTGTGGTTGAACTGGCATCACCTGGCCAGGGAGAAGGAATTCCTAGGGCTATTTCATGACATGATGGGTAATGTCAGCATCGACCCTCTGGACCTGCTTTGTCCTCTTCCAGATCCCTAACTCCTCCCAAATTCTCCCTCTTTCCTGGTCTAGTTCCTGAAAATAACTACATAGAACAGTTTAAGTTTTTTTCCTTTAAAGTGAAAAAGTCATTTAACTTGAATTCGTAAATATTTTTCTCTGTATCAGTGTCTACCTACACCTTTTCTTACTCTGGCTATTATGTTTCTCACAGAACTTCCCATCCTTCTTTAGTGACACTGCCCACTCAAACATATCCATATATATACAAATTACATTAGGTGAAATAAGAGACCCAAAAGCAGAAAAAGTACACAACATTGTAACTATAAGAGCAAGAAAGTAACACTAGATCACTCTAGCACATTTCCTGGAATGCCTACTGTCCCCATCACAATCAGTTGGAAATGGAAACATCATTAAATATTTTCCCTTCCAAGAGTTACACGTAGCCAGAAGTAAAAGCTACACTTTAGGAAAATATGATTTTTATCTCAGATAGAGTCACTTGCAGAAATAAAAAAAAAGAGACAAATACACAAGGAAACAACAGTTATTTGGGTTGTGAAGTCAAAGAAATTTACCAAGTCATCCACTCACATGTGCCATTTTTGAACAGGTACAATATATTTCTTTCACTATATCTGCTATTATCACTTTTCCTAAAATCATAGCACAGTGTATCTCATAGCAGTAAAAGTAAAAATGCTATACCACCATAGGAACTTATCCAAGGCAGATTTACCAAACTCACTAAATAACACATTCCTTTGGTACTTATGTGGTTAATCTGTTTTGAACTCCATTGTTATCATATATTTAGTAAACAAATGAGCATAGATGCAAACATCAGGATCATTTATAGCACAGATATTATGCAGCTTGTGATTTCAGAATTTTCACCAGCGAGTCTTAAAGCTAAAAGTGTTTAATGTTCAGATATATTCTTTTCTTTATACTTTTGTTCCTAATTTCTTTGCTGATGATCATGATCCCTGCTGTTCAGCTGATATGACAGGGACATGGAAAGGGTGGGTCATAGAAGCTCTTCTCAAATAGAGACTCTTTCTGATTTCCATTTATTTTCTCCACTAAACAAAAGACAATTTCACACTTGCCTGGAAAAGATCATTTTGATGACTTCAAGGAGCAGAGTTCTTCAATATTTTATTGAAGTTGTATAATATTTTATTGTGTACTCTTCATACACAAGTCTATTCTAATTTTCTACCACATAAAAGGTACATGACAAGAAAAAAAAGCCCACAAAAATTTGACCTAATTTATTTTTGCAGCATTATTCACAATAACATTTCTTAAAACAATTCTCAACAGCTGGTTGCCTATTGTTACCTCTAGTTCTATAATTTACTGATTTTGACATCCTAGAGAAGAATGATTAGCTCTAATATTGCAATAATTTAAAAAATGCAAATATTCTAAGAATCTAAAATTCTTGGCTTCCCTCTACAAACAAGAAAATTACAATATGCACAGAACATACTTCCCCTTGTTCTGTGTGTCTTTCTCCAATGACTGGGAACACACTATCCAAATCAAGAAAGGTCAGTGCGATGTGCATTCCAGGTCTAATCAGCTCGATATTGAAAGTAGAGAAAATCTAAGATGTGAACATGCAGACAAGCATGTGACTTTTGCAGATTTCTCTTTCCAGAATAACATAATTCTCTCCAGTCAGGTAGTTTGTTTTAAAAATTACCCACATTATCTCTTCATTTTGGTAACTTTTGTGATTATCTATTTGTAGAACACAAAACATGATTCTATTGAATCAGAAGTTTTCAAAATGGAAAAGCTTTTAGAACTGACTATTGACTGTCGATCATAAAAGCAGTGCGCCTGTGACTTAACACACTGTGTCTGAAGGACTTGTTCAAGGTCACAATAGCTCAAGGTCATCCAAGACAGGGTGAGGCCTAGCCTCTGGGATTCTGGTTTGTTGGCAATTGTTTCTCATCATCTATTGTTTGATTTGCATGGCGATGGTGGGGAAGAGAGGTGTCAATTGTCATCACTCTACTAGGGAGGACAAATGTCACATCGCTTAATCAGAATGCAGTCCTTCGTTGAGCAAAATCTCAAAGCGACATTCAGCAACATACCCAGTCTCTATGGAGAAATTTAATTAAACCGCAGTCCCTTTATACCAGCACAAATATTGTGAAGGAAAACAACTCAACTCCTCTGACATTTTTGCAAATAGGTTTAGTAGAATCCATTCTGTTTACTTTTACTGACATTTGTTTTTCAGTCAATTATCCCACATGGTTATTTTTTTCCTTTCATAATTTATTGCTAGCAACTTAGCCTTAAGAATAAATACAAGTAATTCCTTTCTTTGGTACAAGCACCGGGGCTTAGGTTAATAAAAGCTGAAGAAAATAAACACTCATGTTACCCCTCCCCTTGCCTTTCTAATTTACTCATAAATCAGATGGGTGGCAACATTGCAATCCAACTGGGAAGAATTAACACTCAAATGCATCAGGAATTTTTCCTCACATCACCCTAAAACTTTGGAAAATAACACACTGTATTAGTTATCTGCCAGTTAACTAAATATGACCAGCATATTCAATATAATACTTATGTATCTGATTTTTGCAAGTCTCTATTCTGAAACTTTCTGTGAAGTGTTGAAAGGATCAGAAAACTCTTGACCAAAAAAAAGTTGTCTTTTTCTATTCCACAGGGTCTTATTGAGCAGACAGAGGAAGTTTATTTTTAAGAGGTTGAAAGTGCGTATTGCGGAACGGTGCTGCTCACACGTGCCCATGAACCACCTGGAGATGATCCCAGTTCAGCAGGCCTGAGGGAGGCCCTTTGGAGTCCCCACTCTTAACTAGTCCTCAGTTTAGTTTCCATTCGAAGGGCACTTTGAATGGAAAGTGTATGGAAGTAGGACATTTATTTAGGAATTGGGAAGACCTGGGTTGAAATCAAACTTTCTTAGGTCCTTTTAGTTAGAATCCAATAGAGACCCTCCACCAGAGCCCACCCTTCTTCCTGCAACACCAGCCTCAATACCTCCACCTGCCTTGGATTCATGAGGTGAACCTCACAGTGCCCTTTGTTATGCTCATGACCTCATGATGAGCAAGCTCTAATCACCCATGCTGCTTCCTGAATACCACTATTAGCTTCCACCAGTCAATTCTGTCTCCTTTCCCACCCCTCCCCCGGCACTGAATTTCCTCCACTCAGTCCTCTGAAATTCAGCCGTGCCCCAAACCCCACGTTCATTCTCCAACCATGTTCTGAATGTTCTTTCCCTCTTTTAGATAGAAAAAAGTCTGACTCTCCGCTGAGGAAACTGCTACCTTGCAGCCGTCTATAACGGAGTCGACTTTGTCTCCCAGGATTCTTCTTGCTCCCATGTCCTTCCTGCTCCCAATTTCTACTTCCAAACAATTTTCCAATCCTCCCTTGTTCCTAAAGATAGATTTTAAATCTGTTATCAGATTATTTTACCATGAACCCTGGTGGTCTTTGTTACCATAACACAAGGATTTCCTTCATTTCCTCCACCCAGCCACAGGTCCACTCTAGCCCAAGGTCATCACTTAGACCTTGCCAAAATTAGTAACTGCTTCTTAGTGTCATTTATGTGTCCCACTTCCTGTCATAACCTCCTATCATTCTCTCTGTATTCTGCATCCCATGGTTCTTCCATTCACACATCTGCTAGGCCATCAACCCACCATCTTTTCACTGTTCCTCACCCCCTCCGAGTCCTCATTCTTCAACTTACCCAATTTAGATTCCATTGCCACTGGTTTTTGCCTCTCTTGCCTCTCTGCATTTGTGTTGCTCCTGCCTCCCAAATTTATAACCCTATTTAAATCCCAAATCTAGCTATCCTAAGCTTCCATCTGCAAAGCTACACATGATAGAGAGAAATAAAACCAGGACTGAGTGGTCTTACTTTAAATAATTGGACATAAGCTTCAAATGGACCCACCTTTCACACTCAGTACCTCTGGCTGATAGACACTTTTAATTACATAGACTGCCATTTTGTATTCTCTTGAGTTCCCAATGCCTCCTCTCTCATCACTACCCTCAGCTAATAACCTTGCTTCCTTCCTATCTTACATCCAATGCGCCTCTTAAAAATCAATCCTCACACTGATGCGCTAGATCTCATCTCTTCTCTCCAGCCAAGGTATCACTCCATCAAGTTCTCATCTCATCCCAGCAACCAGAGTGACTCAATTAAACAGAAATCAGTCCTCTGGCAAATGGCACTCCTCTACTCAAAACTCTACATGGATTCTGTTTCACTCAGAGCCAAACTCAATGTACTGACAATGGTTTACAAACCCCACATCAGGAGCCAGCAAACTTTTTCTGCACATGCCTAAATAGTAAATGTCTTATATTTCCTATAAAATAGTGAATGCTAAACAAAGCAAATATTTGCAGATCACGTACAGCATGCTGTTCCATTTCCTTGTCTTGGATTTTATTTTGACAAATTACAAAAACAACTCTTGGTCCACAAGCCGTGCCAAAGGGAACTTAGAGACTGGGTAGTTTGGTCCCTGCTTCTTCTCTGACTTCATCTCCTGATACTCTTCTCCTTGCTCATTTCTTCCAGAAACTGCTATTTTTGCTTCGCCTCAAATGGTCCCATTATAGGAAACATGCTCTACTATTCATTCCCCCAGCCTACCTGCTGTACACCCCCCCCCAAAAAAATTCAATGGTTATCTCCCTTACCTCCTTCAGATGGTGCCTTACCTATTACCTTCTCAGTCAAGCCCAGTTTATCCAGTTAATTAGTGTTGCAACCTGACTCCATAACCCTATCTGCTCTACTTTTTCTTTCTTATCATGCCTACCTTGACTATCTTATCTAATAATCATTGTCATTTCCTTACCTATGTGTTACCATTATTGCCTTTTAATATACTTACTGAGGTTTATTTAGTTTTTTTCTCTACCCACAAGAAAATAAGTCCATGAGAGTTTACTTTTGTTCATTTTGTTCTTTGTTGTACTCTGACCACCTAAAATAGTCCCTGGTCACTGAACAAATTCAGGACATAATTTTTGAGTGAATGCCTTCCCCCATCATTAAAATAAGGTTATAAAAATATCTACTTTTAGAGGTTATTATATTAGGTATATAGTGTGTTATAAATAACAGCTTTTCCCACTTTAAATGTTCGATTTTTCTCTAAATTACGTATAGTTTTAAGCAATAACACCTTCTTTAAATGACTAGGGAGGTGAAGGAGATGTAGAGGAGACTGGAATGAAGATGTACAGTAAAGGCAAATGTGTGCATGCATAATAGTCAGATATCTGAACTAATTTTGGATCAGAAGGTCTGAACACCGATCATAGAGCAGGCACTCAATAAATATTGGTTTAATAAAGGAATTGTAGCTAGTCCTGGAACTTTCTGGTACTTATATGCATGGATAGTATCCTCCTTCATCCAGAAGAACTGGTCTGTTTAACTAACAGGACACTTCCACTGCACATGCTTGGATTACCTGCTGTGGGGAAAGGCAGCTGCCATATCAGAAGGACACTCAAGCTGCCCTGCAGAAAAGTCCATGTGCCAAGGCAATGAGGTGTCCTGCAAACAACCAGGAGGAACTTGGTGGTTAAGTGAGTGAGCCATTGTGACCATGCTCTCACAGTTCCAGAACTGGAGCTCTGGTCCACATCTGGATGTAAGTTCCTGAGAGACCCACACCTAGATCTGCCCAGCTAAGCAACTTCTGAACTCCTTAGCCATACAAACCGTGAGCTTACAATGGTTGTTTTAAGCCACTAGTTTTGGAGGTAATTTGTTATGCAGCTATAAAGACAATATAATGAAAAAAAATGAAATGACATCACAGCATCAACTTCCTGTTGGCTAGCGAATTGGACAGGGTTCATATACCAGTTGAATGAAGATCTAATTTGGATCTAACTAGCAGGAGGGGAGGTACGACAGGTTGTCTAGATAAATGGAGCTCATGAGGGATGTCAGTAAGGAGTTGTAGAATAGGGGAGAAGCCTCTCCCACTATTTTTTTTAATAATATATATTTTTATTGAATAAGTTTTGTTTACATTTGCCTTATGGATGTTCCCCCCTCTTACCCCCCCTTGTTTCTCCATTTTTTCTTTCACTGCCATTTACTGTTTAATTTTTAGACCCTTGGGTTCTTCCTCTTCTTTCCTTTTGTACAGTGTGATGTGGTTTCCAGGAACACAGTGGCCTATGCTTAGTTTTCCAAGTGTCTTTTTGCTGCTGGCCACCAGTTCACACATGATTGTGTTCTTTCAGAACCTCCTCCTTCTTTCTGGTCGGCTGCTCTGACCCATCTTCTGTCATATTTTGCTCCTTTTTTGTTTTGTAGTTCTGGTTGCTGGCGTTGGGTGTGCTTCTCCCAGCCAAAGTTTGTACACCAATTTTTTTTATCAAGATATGCCCTGGCAGATGGTTGGTCCAGTTCGTTGTGGGGCCACTGCCTGTCTCTGTGACTTTCTTCACCCCCTAAATTGGGAGGGTCCTTTGATCATGCTGAAGGCATCTCTGAAAGGAAATTCCACCCCCATCGTTGTAGATCACAGTGGTTGTATTTCTGAGGTAGTTCATCTCTATAATCAGTCTTATAGTCCTGTGTCCCATGGATCTGACATGTTCGTTGTTCTGGAATACTTCTTTGTTTTTCATCTCTGTATTCGTGTGTGTAACTTCCATTGAATCACTGATTTAGTTGCTTCTGGTGAAGGTTGACTGGATTTGGAGAAGACCAGAGGGAATGACCTCAACCACCCACTACCTCCCCGCCAGTCCGTCCCTCCCTCCCCCCCCCCCCCCCCCCCCCCCCCCCCCCCCCCCCCCCCCCCGCTGCCAGCTCATGCATCTGGCGGGAGGGGGGGCTCAGGGCCTGGCAACATGGCTGAACCAGGCACGTGGGCAGGGTTACCCTGCCTCCCCCAGCCACCTCGTGGTACCATGGGGGGGGGGGCCCTGGCATGCGGCTGGGCCCCCCTACCTTGCATTCCCCAAACTCCAAAAGGAGCACAGCAGCAGGCTGGGTGGCTGAGGGCTCAAGGCCCGGCAGCTCTCTCACTATTCTGACCTCAGTGGGGAGGAAAGAGAAAACTCCTCAAACAATGAAAAGAGAAGCTCTCCAGAGACAGTGTTCCCATCTGTTGTTGGAGCAGAGGAGGAGGAAGGTTTAACAGCAGTGGGGGCTCAGGACAGCTGAGTCACTTCTTGCCCCTTCCACCCAAGGTGGTCTGCATTTCTCTCAGCTGGCCCCAGGCATTACTGACAGCAGCCTGAGTAGAAGACCATCATGTGGTGGAGGCGGGCCCAGACAAAGCCACTGTGCCACCTTCCTATGGAGCCCGCCATCTTGGACAGCATTCTTGTTGGATTAGCCAGACATGCCAGAAGTGGACGTTTCCGGACACTGCAAGTGACCAGCTATCTAGCTGTTAGGGCGCCTGATCACTCTCAGGGAGTGGGGCTCCCCCCACCATGTTCTTTAAGTCATGAATTAAAATGCCAATGATAACTTTCACATTTGGAAATAATCCTGGGACTGACATTCAAACTCCATTTGGTGGACTTTCCTCAGCCAGTTGTATAGCTAAGCCCATAAGCTTTTAGTTTTAGGAAGTAGTTTGATGCTCAGTCAGGGAAAGTTCTTATTATACAGTAGCATTCTTGCTTGGGAGGCTCTGTGCCCAAGAGGAACTGCCTCCAGGAATACCCACCCATCCCAACTATCCACAATACTAGATAAATAGCCACACGCACACACATTTCATGAAACACAAATATGTACATTTTTTTAAAAGGAAGCCAGAAGGTATTTGGCACAGCATAAATAGAAAAGTATTCTCCAATGAGAAAAAGTCCCTGCTTCTCTTAAACTTTTTATTCCTTACCAGTAGTTCTTAAATCAAAAGAGTTCTGTTCAGAGAATCAAACAATGAATTGTTTGCTTTCATCTCTCGCCTGCAGGTATTTTGATGCTTGAGAGGGAAATCTGAAAAGCTTTTAAACATTTTTATTTTGTCTACAGGAAGCATGCATCTGAATAATGAGCATTTTAAGTGAAATCTCTGCTACCATAAAGCAGTTCGCGGTTTCGTATCATTTGAATATTCTTCATATTAATTATAGGTGTGAGCATGATTAACTCAGACCTATCAAAGCATTTCTGCTGATGCTTAGGGAACACAGTCTCTGTGTCTCATCCCTCCTCAAGCTGCACTCTCTCCCGGATGATCTCACACAGTTACTTGGCTTAGACGTCTTCTGTACACAGATGATTCCCAAATTTATATCTAACACCCAGACAGCGCCTCTGAACTCCAGACTCATACATCCAGCTGCCAACCTGACATTTCCATTCTGAGACTTAATGTGCACATCACACTTATCTTGTCCAAAAGCAAACTTCTGATCTTCTCTCCCAAACTTTCTCCTCCCCCAGGCTTCTCCTCCTCAGTAAATAGGAGCCCATCCTCCCAGTTGCTCAGGTCAGAAATCTGGGAGTTATCTTTCACTCCTTTTGATTCCTGACATCAAACTCAACAGCATATCCCCCATCCTTCTGCAGGGCCCAGAAGGTGACTTCACACTGTCTCCACTACAACTGTGTTAATGGGAAGCAGAACCACGTCTCCCCTGGTTAACTCCATGTCCTCCAACCAGGACTCCTGCATCTGCTCTTACTCCCTCTAACCTGTTAGAGAGATGACAGGCAGAGTGATGAAGGAAAACGTAAGTGAGCAAACAAAGAATGTCCTCCCTCTGCTCAAAACCCTAAAGTTTAACTCACTTAAGTAAACAGAAGGCCAGTTCTACAGGGTCCTTCATCATCTCCACACCACACCTTTACTTCTCTCGTCCTGTTACTACCTCATATCCTAATACTCTCCCCACTGTCGCGTTACTCTGGCTTCTTCATTGTTCCTCAAACATGAGACTGGCACTGGCCCATCTCCTGCCTGGGAGGCACTCAGCTGGGCAGCCACAGTGCTCATCCCTTAGCTCCTCTTCAGGCCTTTGCTTCCCTGGAACCTTGCCAGGACTCCCTCTCGAAAGCACAACCTCGCACTCCCACACATACACCAGAAGAAGGGAAGAGAAGTTTCCTTTGCTTCTCCATAGTCCTTTTCCCTGACAGCACAAATACTGTCTTATTTACTTGTTTTTTATTTGTTTTTTTCTGTCCCTTCGAATGCAAACTTACTGAAGGCAAAAGCTTTATTTACAACAGTATAGCCAACTCTTAGAATAGACCTAGTGAATTGTCAGTACATTATAAATACTCCTGGAATGTATGCTTATTAATGAATAAAAAAACTATTTGCAGAAATATTTTAGTACCAGTATTTCATTTTGGTCTCTATCCTGCCTAGTACAATGAAAGCTCGGTATTATATGATTTACTCCTCCTGGAAACACTCTATTACATAGTTAATATCTAAGGTCATTTTCACCTTGGCTCTGTGAATATTTGCATGAAACCTAAGCTCCACTATTGTGACTACTTCTGGAAACATTGGTTTTGGAATACCTCAACATCTCCACATCAGAGAACCCCATTAGAGCTGATGATTATAAAACCTTTACAAGAAGCTGGACAGAACATACATGGGGTAAAAGCCCCTTGGCCCTCCACCTCGTCAACCACAGAAATGTTTCACAGGGACTGAATGATTACAGAATGGGGGTCAGTCAAGCAGGGCCTAAAAACCAAAGCCAGCTAGGGCTACCACAGAAGATATAGAATGCCCAGTTAAATTTGAATTTCAGATAAACAATCAGGAAATTTTCTGGTATAAATATGTTCCAAATAGTAAACACTAAATCTGAACATCTTAAAGCTGGTTCACCATCTGTTTTTGCATAACCCACAAGCAAAGAAAGACTTTTTTCATTTTTAAATGCTTGGGGAAAAAATTTAAAAAGGGATAATTTTTGTGACAAATGAAAATCACATGAAGTCCAAATTTCAGCCGCTAGAAGGGTAGTCCTACAGTGGAACAAAGCTGGGCCCATGCTTGCCTCCTTTCTGTGCTCATTTTTATGCTACAATGCAGGTGTACAGTTTCAACACTGATCATAGAGCTGTTGAGTCCAAATATCTACTGTTTGGTCCTTCATAGAAAAAGCTTCACCAAGTAGAATAATTACTTCTTAAAAATAAAATGTATTGATTTGCCATTGATTTACCATATAAAGTTGGGGGGTACATCTTCACCTCCATGTATGTAGAAGCACCGCCTCACCGATCACAAAGTTCCACTATCACGGTGACACTTCTGCCTTTCTTCCCTATCCCTTCCCCTCCTAACCACTATGTCTTATACTAAACTATTTACTTTTTATTCTCTATCTATGAAGACAAAGCAAAGGTCACCATTTTTCACTCCTAAAACTCTTCCAACAAGATGCAAACTACTCTAGTCACAATGGAAGGACCCTCAAACTACTGAAAATGGAACTACCATTCAACCCAGCAAATCCCACTTCTGGGAATCTACCCAAAGGACATAAAAACACTCATCCAATAGGACACCTGTACCTGGATTTTTATTGCAGCACTATTTATAATGGTCAGGATGTGGAAACAACCCAAATGCCCTGAAACTTAGATGACTGGATCAGAAAGTTGTGGTATATGTACACAGTGGAATATTATTTAGCAATCAAAAAGATAAATTTGATGCATTTGTGATGATATGGATGAGCATAGAAGAAGTCATGCTAACAGAAATAAACCAGGAAGAAAAAGAGACATACTGAATGATCTACCCTCTATGCGGGATATAGGGAAAGCAAACAAACAAAAGGACAAGTAAAACTTAAAACTAACAAGTTGTTAACAGAACCAAAGCATAGAACAAGGGAGGGAAAGAATGGGCACAAGAGATTAAGATGATGGTTCACAGGTGACAAAGTAGTAGGAGAATCTCGGGGTAGATAACAATGTAATATATATATATATATATATATATATACATACACATATATGTATATATATACATATATATACACATATCTATGCAATCAATTTTAAAAAATATAAAATAAACTTTAAAAAAAGAACTCTTCCCACCAGAAGCAGGAAACTGAGAAAAGACAAAGCAGTAATGGATGTAAGAAATGATCCTCTCAGGAAGAAATCAGAAAAACCATCCCATTTACCATCGCACCAAAAAAAATTAAATATTT
>PVHY01000784.1:175001-195185 GCA_004024945.1 Uropsilus gracilis | reverse complement strand
TCTAATTTCATTTCTTTCTTCAGGTTTGGGAAGTTTTCCTCCATTATTTCATTGAAGAGCCTTTCAGGTCCTATTTCTTTCTCTTCACCTTCTGGTATTCCAATTACTCTTATATTTGTTTTCTTTAGGGTATCTGAGAGATTTCTGATTATTTCTTCTGTTTTCTTACTTTGTTTTTCTCTCTCTTTCCCTTTCTTCATTCTTTCTACTTCTGTATCCTCTAGTGTGCTGATTCTTTCTTCTATTTCTTCTAGTCTGCTTTCCTGACTCTTCCCTGCATTTTTGAGTTCTTCTGTTGTTCCTCTTATGCCTTGCATCTCCTGCAGTTTCTTATTTAGGGTTTCAATTTCGTTTTTCTGTTTGTCGATGATATTGTTCATTTTGCTGCATTCTTTTTTATATTTTTCTACTACTTCTCTTAATTCATTGAGAGCTTCCCTTCTTTTGCTTTCCCTTTGTTCCCCTTCTTCCTTGGCCTCTTTGAGTGCTTTTATTACATTGATTCTGAATTCTTTGTCTGACATATGGAGCATTTCTTTGATGTCATCCATGTTGGTTTTTTCAAATTGTTTATCCTTAGGTGGTGAGTTATTTTTCTTAGGGCTTGCTTGAGTGTTTGTGTTTTTCCTTTTTCCTGTGTTTTCCTTTCAGATCTGCTCTACGTATTGGGTGACTACTGCTCTAGTAGTAGGCATGTTGAAGCCTATGTAGTTGTAATTAACGCTGCCTATGTTGTTTTGGTATTGAATGTCCTTGTTTTCTGAGTACGCGGCACCGGCGCTTTTGGGCGTTGGGGTGGGCACTGTTAACTTCAGGTAGGTTCCTTCCCCACCCCCTTTAGCAACTCAGTCGGAGCTAACATTAGGCTGAATAGCCAGAGTCCATAGAGATGCAAATGGCCAGTCTGCCCTGCCTCCCAGGCTGTTTTCGTGACAACCGGGAGACGCTTTAGGTAGGGTAGCCTACCTGTCCTGCGTGGTCTCCTCCCCCAGGTGCTGGTGGGCTGGCTGCTCCTCTCAGCAGGGTCAGAGTCCCCTTTGCAGGTGACTCTTTTGTCGTGAGAGCCTCAGTCCGCTCCCCGGACTTTGGGGTGGGCACCGTTAACTCCAGGTGGGTTCCTTCCCCACCCCCTTTAGCCATATATAGTTTCTTAATATACCTACACTTTCTTCTTCCAGTCTTTGCTGTCCTTTCCTTGATAACAACACACTAGATAAGTTACTGCTCACATTCTAACCAAATCTTTTATGCTTTCTGTATTTTAATGTTTTGATCCACAGCTGAGTCAGAATTCCTGATAGTGACCTTATCTGGCCATTTTCTAAGTTACATTGGAATACCATGGCATTTCTCACTTTCATTCTGTTGGATTTTAGTTCCCATTGTGTAACAGAAATAGATCAACCAGCATAACATGCTACACTGACAAGAGTCATCCTGACTTCATGCCCTGCCTTCCCAACGTCACTGCTGTGTGATGTTAAATAAGAGGTGACACTAAATGAACCCCAAGCTTCTTTCTTACTAAAATAGTTAATTCTTTTGATGATGAAATGGAAAGTATGCTGTGGCTTAATATTTGCATCTTTGGATCCTCTTAGTAATACCCCTAAATCATACTCTTTGCTGTCCCACTTACTCTGTAACTTTTTGTCTCCTTCCACTCTGATTTCTAACTTGACCCTATGACTTTCTTTAATCAATGAAGAAGGAACAGGTGTAACATAAGCAGAGACTCCAAATAATGCTTATGTGTTTACAGCTTCCTCTTTAAACTCACAACCTTCCCCATGAGAAAGTGTCTGGGATAGTCTTCTGGAGAACAAAGCAAATGGAACACAATGGGATCATTCTGGTTCTTCCATCCAGGTCTCCAGAATGTGAGAGTACCCCTACCCCCTAACATTTGTAGAGTCCCTGGACAGCACAGTGCTGAGAGTTGAGTGAGTCCTTTTAAGTTCAGTCCAGCATAGAACTGATTCTAGACACACCAACAAACAACATTTCATGCTTAGTTTTTATACCTCTAAGATTTTCATTGATGGTTTCTCAACACTTTTTTAGCATCAGCTGACTGACCCATTGACAGGATATGGGGTAAGACTGTGTCCAACATCCATTCCACTCAATAAATGGTAGACCCTTTCTCTATCAGGGTCATCTGTGTGATATAAATATCAGCAAGTATCAATTCAGAGTGTGCTGTCACTATTATACTGGTTGGGGTAATGTTTCATTTCTGTTGAGTTTTTAGGAAGCTCATGAGCATGCGCACACACACGCACACCCTTGTGATTAACAATACTGTCCCACCACCTGCATTCTTGATGAGTAACTAAGGGGTTCTCACCAAGGTCACCTCCAAACCCTACTGTCCTTTCTCTTTGGGTGTCCACCATAGCTCTCACGTATTCTTTCACCCACCAGAACTCAGCAAGCTACATGATGTCAGGGTCAATGAAGCCTGGCATCTGAAATAGGTTGGGAGACGGTTTCCAAAGAGATGTGTTATTAAAGAAACAATGCCTTTGTCTGAGCAGCAGGGCTAAGTGCTGTTTATTTCCAGATGCTTTCCTGGAACATAGGGAGGGGGAACAGCTGCACATCATCCACCGAGTGGCTGCGATCAGATGGGGGCACCTCTCAAAGCAAATGACCAGGCTCATTCAAGGCTGGGCACATGAGCCAATTTCCCGGTTCTGATTAAAAAGAACTCAGTTTCCTTCATTTCTGGCCAGCAAGTACTCCATATACCAACATTTCTATTTGTGTGAGTGACATAGTCCATTTCTCTGTACCCTGATCATCTAAGTTTTAATCATTTAAATTTTTTTTCCTATAAAAGCCTCTCTTGTTCTAACTTCTCAGTCTCATACTGTTCCTTCTGATTGAGATGAGTAAGGACAAGTGGTTTAGAGCTCAAGTTCCAGGAAAAGACAGTTTCAGTTAGAATCCTGTTTTAGATATTTAATATCATTTGTCCTGGGACAATTCCCTTCCTTAAGATTTGCTTTCATTATAATAATAGTATATTTCAAAAAGTGAATTATAGGACAGGTGTGTTTTATAAAATAAATAATTTATCACTAAGTGTTTATCTCAGTATTTGGAGAAGAATAAACATAAAGTAAACACTTGTTATTATTCTATTATCATCAGCATTTTTTGTTTTTTATTATTCTTCTGAGTGCTGATGTTTTTCTGATGAAATATTTCACATCTGTTCTGTTTATCCTTCTGACTCTACCCTCTTAGTGTTTCCATTATAAACCACCCCAGAAAACCTCAACAAGCCTCACCAGCTTTTCCCTCTTCTTTCTAGTCCTTTCCACAGGTCCACTATATCTCCTGGGATGACTTCCACTTTTTGTGATGAGAAACAAATATTTCCTTTGTGTGGACTGTAATAGCAAAGTGTCACAAACTGAGAGATTTGTCAACAGACATTTATTTTCTCACAGTCCTAGAGACCAGATATCTGAAGTCAAGATATTATTAGCAGGGTTGCCATGCTTCTTCTGAAATTTGTGGGGGCACATTGCTTGCCTCTTTCTAGCTTCTGCTGATTTCCCAGTAGTCCTTGGTGACCCTGAATTTGCAAATGAATTACTCCAGTTTATCACCACAGGGTATTCTTGTTGAGTCTCTGCCTTTGTGCAGTGACCTTATAAGGATATCAGACATACAGGATTATGAACCCACCCTACTCCAGTGTGAATTAATCTTAATTTACATCTAAAATAATTCTATTTCTATATCAGATAAGATTCTGAGATAATGGAGGTAAATTTCCTTTCTTTCTTTGAGAGGTGGGGAGAGCCTCAATTCAACCCATAGAACAAGTCTTTGAGATCTGCCTCTACTTATTCCTCAGTCCCTCTATCTCACCACTCTGTATTATTCCTCTGATCTTTTAATGAGTTGTTTATACAGCTCCCTCTCAACTGTTTCATAAGATGTGCTCTCATAGAGAAATTATTAAAATCTCAACTTGGTGATTCCCTGTTATAAGTAGCCTCAACTGAAGATCACTTCACACATGTGTGGATAACTATTCTCATAAATTTAAAAAAAGAGGGAGGGAAGGCAGGCAGACAGGCTGGCAGGGAGAGAGGGTAAGAGAGAGGAAGGAAAGGGATGCTGGCAGGAAGACTGAAATCCTTGTGTATTAGTGGTGGATTTGTTAAACGATGCAAACATTTTAAAAGATGGCTCTTCTAAACTTTAAACAGAAATACCTTCTGATTCTCTGATATGACATGACTTGGTATTGAAATCAAGTAACAAAACAGGATGCTTAATTAAACTTACAAACAGGAGCAACTAGCCCTTTAAATCCAGTCACTTATCAGGTTCACCCTAGCCTGCAAGAGCAGTAGCAAGACCACACTAACCTTAAAAAGAGACAAAAACAAGAATTGTTTCCCAAAAGAACCAAACAGACAAAAGGCACTGAACACACAAGGAACCCCCTTTGATTATCTTAACACACAGTTCAGTCCAGAGTTCAAAAAAACTGCATGTGGGTCCTTCAGTCATGTGCTTCCTCAAAATGGCAGCTGCCACCTTCAAGACAGATGAAGAAACCAAGATGGCTTTATCAATCCTCCTTCAAAGATACAGCTATTCACTTCAAGGCAAAAGAAGAAACCAAAATGGTGTCATCAATCCTCCTTCAAAAATGGGAGATTCAAATCCACTGTAGAAACCAATATGGCATCATCAATCCTCCTCCAAAGGCACAGCTCCAGCATTCTTTTGCTTCAACTCCAAAGCAACCCAAATCCACCGAGACTCACCTGAAACAACAGCAGCAGCTTTGTCAGATGGGTCACAATGAAAACAGCAGCACTCCAAGTTCTCTTCAGGTCTCCAGACAAATCCCAGGCTTTTCAGTTTCTAAGTTAAAGCAAGTTTCCAAGTACTCAGTTTCCATTTCCCCTTACATAAGTCACAAGTTTCTCTAGAATGCCAGAATGTGTCTCTGACCTCCTCACTGGTCTAGTGGCTTCCTTCCCTGCCTTGCTGCCACACAAGACAGCAGCAGTTCCGAGACCTCCAGCCTCCCTGCTGCTCCTTTGCTCCCTCCACAGCTTTTTCTCTCCCTCTGTTCCTCTCTAGCCATGCTCTTTTTTAAATCCCCTCTCTCTGTTTCTCTCACAAGAAGACTTAGCTTCCCGTCTCAAAGTCTTCAGCCACCAGGACAAAATGGCTGCCATCCTAATGCAGTATTGCTATGCTGGAGCCACAGCACCCCAGTTTCACCACAGTACCCCTATCAGTATATGATGAACCAGGAACTGCAGCTGGTACAAGAACTGAAACACTGTAGGCATCCAACAGCAAGCAAGTGGAAGGAAAATTTTCTTTAAATACAGAGGCTAGCTCCTAGGAGCAAAACCATGAGGGTTAAAGAAAAAGACCAGCTCCTGTCAGAAGTGAGCAGCTCTGAAATCTGTGCAGGGGCATATAAGAAGCAGAAACATCCCCTGCATGCATTAGCATTGATCAAAATAGTATCAGGGGTTTTGTAGTTATGCTCACATTTTGGGTGGAGGGGATGAGCCATGGTGATTGTGCTGTTTCGTGATTGGTCAACCTTGGCCAATGTCCTAACATAGATTAATTAGCCATAGTGTGTTCTGAAAGCAGCAAGACTAGGCAGGACAGCTGGGAGGCAATCGGGCAACAAGACTCCCTGTACCCCCAACAAATCTTCACACTCCTCTGGGCACTCTCTCTGGTGGGTCCCCACCATGCAACCTGGCATTAGTCCTGGTGTTCTCTTCCACTTGCTCCTTGTTCTCCTCCCCCCAGGGTGACATTACCCTTTTAGTCTCTCCTACCAGGTCCAGGTGTGCTCACTCACACATGAATATCCACTGGACCCAGGTGTATATAGTTATGAGTAGGGTGAATACCACAGGTGCTGGTCATAGAGATTAATAGCAGATGGGTATGTATGGAAAATCCTGGAAACTCATCCTAAACAATGATAGTTTTTTTTTTCTTATTTTTTACTTTTCTCTCTTGTTATGTCTCCAGGAGAATCCCCTATCTCCCAGGGGTCTAGTCGTCATCTTTTTGTCAAGATCTAATCCCTCAATTCAATTTCACTTTAAATTGCTATAAAGTCAAATTCATGAATTTAGAGATTCAATTCCTTTACTAACAGTGATGGGGGTGCTGTAGTGAAATTGGGGGGGGGGGCTCATGGCCCCAACATGATAACCCTGCATTAAGATAGCAGCCATTGGGCTCTGGTGGGCAGAGATTTGGAGAAGGAAAGCCAAGCTTTCTTGTGAGAGGAACAGAGAGAGGGTTCATAAGAAGAATGACTGGGGAAGAACAGGGTGAGAGAGAAAGCTGGAGAAGAGAAAGAGCAAAGGGGCAGCAGGGAAGTTGGAGGCCTCAGAGCTGCTGCCTCCCCAGGTGTGGTAACAGGACAAGGAAGGAGCTACGCTATGGGCTTCCATCCCCAGCCCAGACTGGTGAGGAGCCCAGGAAAGCATTTTGGAGAAACTTGTGACCTGTGTAGCTGACTTGAAGACTTGGTACTTGGAGACTTGCTTTAACTTTGAAGCGAGGAAGCTTGGGAGTTGTCTGCAGACCTGAAAAGAGCTTGGAGTGTTGCTGGACTACGTCAGAGTTGAAGCTGAAAGAAGGCTGGAGCTATGCCTTTTATAGGAGGATTGATGGTGCCATCTTTTTTCTTCATTTGGCTTGAGGTGAATAGCTGTGTCTTTGGAAGAGGATCAATGGTGCCATCTCGGTTTTCCTTTTGGTTTGAAAGTGGGACAGTCATTATTTTGTGGAAACACATGGCTAAAGGACCCACATGTAGACTTTTGGACTAGAGAATGTACTATGTGGTAAGATTACCAAAGGGATTCCTTGTACCTTCAGTGCCTTTTGCTTATTTTGTTTTTTAACGAGTAAATCTACTCTTGCCTCTTTTTAAGATAGTATGGTCTTGCTACTGCTCTTGTGGGTTGGACAAGATGAATGAATGGCTGGATTTGAAGGGCCAGCTACTCCTGTTTGTAACTTTAATTAAGTACCTTCTTGGTTTGTTTTCTTACTGGATTTCACATGGATTATAAACCAGGGAGTATCCCATGTAGCAAATAAAAAGAAACTGTAAGGATTTGCACTAAAGTAGACTTTTGACAATCAGAGGGTGTGACAAGGCTGTTAGAGAAACAGAGAAAAAGAGAGAAAGAGATGGAGGAGAAAGGAAGAGAGAGGCTTATAGGACTTGATCCTAACAACTACACTACAAGGAAGATTTTATTAGTACATGAGATGAAAGCTATTTTAGGTAAAGTCACTTTTCCTCAGGGAAAGATAAGGGATGTTTTATCAGGCAGATGACCTCACAAGTGCTGATCAAGAAACTTCAGGCTGATTTAAGATTGCCTTTGGGGGGGTGGGGGTTGAGACTGCTCTTAGGTCAGGTATTAAATAATCTGGGTGGGACACAGTTTGAAGAACACCATTTTGAACTTATTGTTTGTTTTTTTCAAATAAGGTGTATTACCCAAATAATTAAAATCAGGAACTGAAACATATTTCTACAATAATGTACACAGAATTATTCTTAGCTGTGAGAAGGTGGAAAAATAAAAATAATACAGAAGCCCATCGATGGACCAATGTATACCAGTAAGAGTTCTCAGATCAACCCAATCCTCTATTCATTCCCATGACATACTTATTCTTTCATGTTCTTTTAGAACTGAAAATATATCTCACTTAGATTCTGAACAATCTGACATTTCCTGCCTGCATGATTTTGTTCTCATTATTTTTCCTGGTTACACAGTGCCAAGTAACAAACCAGTATCTGGGACCATTTGTACCAAAAAATGGCATTTGACTTTTCTCAAGATTTTGTGGGTTCCAAATTTGGCAGTGCTTGGTTTTGTAGCTTGTTTCCAATCTATGTGATACCCACAGGGACAACTGGGACTAAAAGGTAACATTTTAAGAAGATGACTTCTTAATGGGTATGTCTGGCACCTAGCTGCTACCTTGTCCTCCCTCTCTCTCTCTGTCCCTTTTCTCCCTACCCCCTCCTCTCTCCTTAGGATATCATCCCGCAAAATTAAATTGTAAGAACAATTTAATAGTTATTGGACAGAACGAGAGGCATCCTGGAACCTCCGAACCAGAAAGGGTTCAGCCAACTGCTACATAAAGACAAAACATATTCTAACAAGGCACGGTGGCTCGTGCCTGTAAGCTTCAGCCTATGAAGTGGCTGGGGCTAGGGATCATGTTTCGAGTCCCGCCTGGAGCCTGTAGCAAGACCTAATTCCAAAAAATACAGCTGGGCGTGGTGGCACGCTCCTGTAATCCCAGCTACCTGGGAAGCTGAGGCTGGAGACTGCTTGAGTCTGTGGTACACCAGGCAATGGGTGCCTGCAGTTCCACAGGCAAAAATAGTGAGACCTAGTCTCAAACAAACAAACAAACAAACAAAAAAGACAAAACATTCTTACTGTGTGAAACCTTCTATTGGACAGAATTTTAATACAATTAGTGTGCAATAGAGGGGAGATAACCAATATATTTAAAATAGTCTCCCTATGAAACACCCAGTTACCATCCCCTCCAGGGTAAATGACCTGCCAAACAGGGCTAATTCAACGCACTGAAAAGGACTGAACTGAAAGCTTGCCACAAGTCGAAGGCATCTTCTGGTGGGAAGCCGTAGTGTTATTTGGTAGAGGAAGAGAGACTTTCTAACGTTAAACTCAAATCATCTCCCTGTTTCTCCCAATTCAAATCCTAAACCTACTGTAGGTAAATACCTTTCACAGACCAGTCACCTTTGTTATGCAATTCTAGCCTCCTGCTTCTCAGCTCCCTGCCCCAGATACAGCAGGAAAAAAAATTTAAAAAACTCAGAAACTGCAGTTTACAACTTACTAGCTTGCCTCAATTTACCCTTTGCAGCTCCTGCAGCCTGAAAACATCCAATAGGGCAGGTTCTTTCCACCACCCCCAGCCTTTTAATTTATTTTCCAAGCCAAAACAGGACTCTTAGAGTACAGACTAATTCATTACTGAACAAAGTGAATTCCTAAGTATTTAATACAGAAATATATAAGACAAAAACCAACTATTCCAACATTGTCCAAAATCCTCCCCAACATTCCCCAAGGTTGTCCAAAACCCTCAGTTCTTTAGTCCTGTTAACCTCAACACTTGTCCAATCTTTCAGAATTCATTTTCACATGCTCAAAGTATAGACATCTTTCTTTGGCATGCTCTAGCTCTTCCAAAAATGTAGTCAATGGTGTGATGTGTCTTTTCCTTGTTGTCTTCCTCCAGGCAATAGAAAGAAACTCCACACTACAGGAACCAGCGAAGTTCATTTTCTTCTCAGACCTGGTTTACAGGGCCTCTCCAGAAACACCCAAGTCAAGCTAGACAAACTCCAACATGGAGTTTAAATCTCCAACCTCTTTAGCTTTCAGCAGGCATGTTCAGCTTAGGCTTACTAAAAGTCATACGTTATCAGCCCAGGCCAGAGCCTGGGCCTCAGGCCCCTCAAGACCTCATGGCCTGGCTTCCATCTTTCCTTCCAAAATGGCTGAATCACATTCTTTTGTCTTCAAGCCCCTTTAGACCTTTCTTCCCAAGTCTTCCCACCAAGGACTCCTGGGGGGGAAAGTTCTGTCAGACTGATATACAAATCAAAGTACTACCCAGCTCTCTGTGAAATTTGCAAGTCTATAGTCATAGGAAAGTATCTAGCTCTTTATCAAATGTATGTATCAACTGTTAATGGCATGGAGGGGGTAAACACCCCTGGTATCATTTTCCCCATTGATTGTGCCTACCCCTCCCCCCATCAGTAGAAAAGGGGCAGAAGGACTCAGCCAAGTCTGCAAAGAAAAGAGCAAAATCTAAGTACAAGTGGATATAGACTGCCTTTGCCCATTTCCCTATAGGTCTCTCAGTCACGTCTCTTTCCAGTGTCTCTTTCTATGCCTCCAAGTTCCTAGTACAAGTCCAGGCAAAGAAAGAAGCACAGCTCCTTCACATGTCTCAACGTTCCTCCTCCAGTCTCCTCCTAGTTCTCCTTTTTCCCTCCTGCCTTCCCAAGTTCTTTCTAGCTTCTAATGTTGCTCAGCTCCATTGTCATTTAGGTGGAGCAGGAAACAGAGCACCTCTACTTTCTGTGGGGATTGCACTGTCACACACTAACTTGGGACACTCTGATCTTAGGATACTCATATTTTTCACATGCAGAATACCTTCTAGTGTCAGAATGCAGATATGCTGCATAAACAGTTAAAGGATCTGCTTCAGACAGGTCTAGCATCATTTCTTCCACACTCTGTCAGTCAAAACAAGATACCATTGTGTATACCTTTGTACACTGCAAATTCTTGTATCTGTTCCGAGTTGAAGTGGATAAATATATGATAGATAGATAAATGTAAATAGATTATTTTTGTATGGATTAGACAAACACAGTCCACTATATTTCAACACTGTCCATGTAGTAGTAGAAACTCAATCATAACTAAGAATAGAAACACTATGTATTAATTAAGTTACCTGTAACGGAACCAGCAGTGGCAGATCTTGTTTGTGTTGAGTATAACTATGTCCAAAAAATCAGAAAACTTAGGACACTCTTCTTATCCACTGTTCGATTTCTGTATTTTTTTCATAAATGCAAAGATCACAAAAACTATTGGAAATACATTAATGAAGTTTAATGAGAGAGAGTGGAGTTAGAAATATTTGAATATCATCTGAAAGGTAATTGTTGATGGTGTGGAAATTGTTGAAGTCTTTAAAGAAGGGAAGGTGATTGGAGGGAAGAAAAGTGGAAGGCAAAGTGACAAGTTGATGTTTAGGATGCGAATTTTTGTCCTGTGGTATGCATGCGTGTGGCTATATATCTGATCAGGAGAAAAGTTAATAAGCCCTCTACCAGAATAACTATTATTAATAAGCATCCTCCTAACCCTAAGAAATAAAGAGAGTAATACATTGCATAATGGGAAAAGATTTTAGAATTGGACATAAAAGGCAGAGACATCTCACTAGTTCTCCATTTCCCACAGCTGAGAAATAATTCCTTTGAGTTATTTCTCAAAAAAATAAAAATAAAAAAAGAGCTTGAACTGCATGAGTATTGAGGAACTTCTCAGATTCTATAGTATGAAAATGCTTTCACTATATGCACAAAAAACGATGGGGCACAAAATTTTATGAGTTTCAATAGGGAATATGTTAGAACAACTGTCCATCAGTCCATCACAATCAGTTTCACCATATAAATAGAAACTGTTCCTTTTTTTTTTTGTGCTGATGGACCCAATCAAGGTGGCTCTGCTTTCTGACTTGATCCACAAACCACTAGCCAAATGCCAAGCATCATGGAGGAGAAAACTACAGGTGAACCCCTATGAAAGTTTTTGGTAAATGAAAGTTTTGTAAATTTAGTTCCTTCTTAATTGCTTTAGAAACACTTGTTTTTTTAAAGAAACCCCAGTGACTCTTTTCATAAGTTGCAAGCACCTTTTGTTAAGACAAGTCCTTAAAGGCATAATTAGTGTTTTGCAAACTCAGACCCTGATATTTACAGCATTCTTTACACTCAGCCTACACTTATTGCATAGTCAAATATTTCTATTTTATTTTCTCTATAGAATACTTTGATATGTAGGTTGATATCTGCCAAACTGATCAGCCAGACATATTTTATCAAGTGTGGAATTTTTACCTGAGTTGGTTAAATTAATGTTTCTAATACTCAATTTTATTAGATAATTGCCTTGGTATCAGCTGAACTTTGACAGACTTTCTTGCTTCTTTTCATTATTTCTTCCCAATCAGACATGCTCAGTTTCTGCCTGACTTATTTGGTTTTTAATAGTTTCTTTCCCTTTAATTAAATTTGTCTTAGAGATTGGAATGAAATGGATTATTGCTATTATAATCAAGACCACCACCATGTATAACATGCCTCATGCCCCGAAACACTATTCACCATGTGATATATATTTTTCTTTAAAAATGTGAGTTTTAATAGTCAATCTACTGCATTGATTTTTATAGAAAAAATATATAACCAATTATTTCCAATAATATGTACGCTCTTCAAATTCTTAAAATGTCTGTCCTGGTGTAAATGCATAATGTGTCCCATTTTTTTTTTCAATTTCAGACTATGACATTTATCATGCTTATTCAATCATATTCTAAGTATTTACATAATATAAATTCTAAGAATTAAATTCTTGATTTAATTAATATGCACATTTAATAGTAACCTTTAGTGTTCCATTTTCCATTAGGAAATTCCACTTAAACAATGCTAAAAAGAAATCAGACAGTGACAATGAGATCAAATCTTTTGAAGTCACCCCATATGAGAAAGAACCAAATGCATACCTTGGGTCTCACATCTGAGACTCAAGTTAAGCTATATTTCTCAGCTCTGTACTTGCACTTAGCATCCTTGCATTTAGGAGCATCATAGCCATTGCGGTCATATTCCCTCAGGTTGCCCCCAGAAGCAAACTATACCTGTAGGGTGAGGGCTGGGATGACATTTAGTTCATCCACATATTATTTTCCTTCCTATGATGGAGCTTACCATATTAGAAATTCAGTAAATGTTCCTTGGAAAGCCCACCCATTTCTAATCCTCCACTTTCACCTACCCCTCAAAGGCTAACAACCCTCTTTTGTTACTGCATTTTGGAGCTATTTTGGCAACTGTCATTTTTTAGACACCAGCATGCTTCTTTCCGTCTTTTCTCTTCAGATGGAGTCATGCTCTCATAACACAAGAGTAAACACAGAGCATGTGTGTGAAACAAATAAGCAAACAAGAGAATGGATGAATGAATGAATTTTCCACCATTCTGACCACCATAATTATTGTGAGGATGGGCACATGAACCAAATAAAATCTTGTCCCCTTGGGACATTTCTGCCTAGAAAAATTAGCACTTTCCTTCATCATCAAGGTACCAGGAGGTTGCAAGTGAAGCTTGTAGTTGCTCTTCTCCTGATGCTCAGATGGAATTCTCTTAAATTGGAGACCAGCTACTATACAGAGAAAGAATAACTATGATATTAAGCATCTAGAGCAACTCATTTGAGTCCTAGATCAGGACATACCTGTTCTCCATCCCCTCCATACATTACTTTCATGTATAGAAATCTCAGGAAATTTCTCAATATAGCTGAATTCTTCTACATATTATGGAACTTTTTCTTTGTATTTTTCTGCCTACTGCCAACCTAAAATATTCCCTTTGGCTTTTTGTTTTTAACTAAATAACTTCTAAAGTTTAGATTTCAGAATATCCTAGAATTTTAGCAGGAAATCATTTTCAAGCTTGCCCATTCATTGTGTCTTTGAAGGTTTGGCAGGAGATGGGGATGGGAGAGTCCTGCAATACATGTGCACTTGATGGGAAGAGAAAACAAAATAAAAGAGCAAGGACAAGTTTTGGGAGTATACATAAAAGACAGTTGCAAAAATTATAGCACAGTTGTTCTCATGCTTTGTCTATATGTTTAACAATGATAAACACTATATAATAACAAAGATACTTAAGATGGTTTAGCAAATCAGGGCATAGGGCTGCATGCATACTATAATTACAATGTAAAATAGTGGGTATTAATTTTAAAATGGCAGGAAATAAAAAATCTCAGTCTTGGTATGATTGGGTTATGAGTAAGATTCCTTTCATCTGTAAATATTTATATAAGTCTATAGTTAGCACAAATAAAGCATTTCCCTGTATTTTCCCAATTTTCTTCAAGTTGCCCCTCCTTCCCTTCATCCCTCCCTCCTCTTTCTCTCTCTGTAGCAGGTAAGAGTAGAATTCAGAAGATGTGGCCCCAATGCCTCCACTTCACTATATATCATGGCATTTTAGCAAGATTCTGTCATCTTGAATCTCAATTTTAACATATGTAAAAAAGAATTTGAATGAAAGTGTCACCTGAAGTTCTAAATAAAAAAGCTGACTTTTCTTATTTTAAGTAAATTATGCGATCATGTTTACTTACTTAAATTTTAGGGCTATTCCTCACTTTTCCATGGAGCACGTCTGCCTCCATGTCCTTGATACACAAGAACCACTCGTTCTACCTTTTATAGACTTATTATTGCCTCCAGGGTATCGCAGGACAGGCATGCTGGATTGTGATTACTTAGACTGAGCTTCAGTGCTGAGGAGACAATACAGAATGGCTGAGACCACAATGAACTGGCACATGAGTCTCTGGATGATGGAGAAGCAAATGTGCATGCCCAACAGATAATTACTGAGCCAGAATGTTGGCTTCCAGTTTCTTAGGAGAAATTATCTGAATGCTTGGCAGGGGGTAGGGAAAATCTGGATTTTTCTTTTATTTTCGATGTCATAGATGAAATTGCAATAGAAAAACAACCTGTGTGAGTCTTAGAAAACACTTCCTTGGATTAAATCCAGTCCTTGGACCATGAATTTTCAATCTCTCAGCTAGATGAGATGCAAAAGCTCTTTTGGTTCTGTGATTGATTAGAAATTCATTAGTCATTAGAAGGGCAGGTGCATTGGGCATAATTTGTTTTTATTACCCAATATCCATTTACTCTCCCTTCAGAAAAAATCCCAGATGTTATTTAGACCTTGAGAGGTTATTTGGAGCTTCTAGCCGGGGAGTGCATCTACTTGGATACCCACAACTGAAGATGGTCAGTTTTTAGTCCAGGGAGAAGGCCCTTTTCCACCTAGTGCATAGTTTGGGGAGGAATGTGCATGGAGCAAGGAGGCAGGCAGGGGACGTCATCTGGACAGTCAGGTCAGCCAAATCTATCCGACTGATCAATGGGATGACAGATGCCACAGCTAGATCACTCTCATATCCCTAGATTTTATTTGGAAAATGGAAGCCTTTCTCCACCTTAAATCTGCATATGTCACTGACACTGTGTTTGTCTGTAGTTCAAAGAAAAATAATAGTTCTAAGTAAAGTAATAATAATAATAATACATAGAATTGTTATTTAATAGTAAGATTATTTCAAGTATAGATGCAGGGTCAAAATCATGCTAACCAGAGACAAAAAATAAATTCTGGGACTTTTTCTTTAAGCTATCAGAAGTGCAAATCTGTTATTTTGTCTGCTAGAAAGGAACCAAGAAAGCAGTAGAAAATACTGGAAGCAAACAATAGAATTCTAACAGAATGGAGCCAATACAGGAAACAGGTAACACCACCCTGGGAGGGAAATATTGAAAGTTTATGGTATTATTTGTACCCCTATATGTAATGTCATCTGGAGATAATGACTCTGGACTTTCTATCATGGAATTCAGAATATCTTCCTTTTTTTGTTAAAGTTTTTTAAAAATTTTCTTTCATTGTTTATTTTGTACAAGATTTGATTTTTCCCCTCCGGTATAGTGTCCATAAATATATCACCATCATATCACCCTTGAATTATCACCATAGTCTTTTGTGTTCTTCCCTCCCATGTTTTGACCCCTCTCCTTTCCCTTCCCCTTCTGTATGACTTGCATCTATAGTTTGTCATAGAGTTGGTTTTTGTTTTTGTTTTTATTTTTTTACCCTTGTTCAGTTTTCTCTTCCTTCTGTGAAACCATCTGATATTTTTCTTTTTCCTTTTGACCTATTCAACTGAGCATAATCCCTTCCAGGTCAATCCATGTTGGTGTGGATGGTATGAGTTTATCATGTTTGATTGCTGAATAGTATTCCACTGGCAATAGATCAATAGAGAGATGTATAGATAGATCAATAGATGGATGCATGGATGGATGATAGATAGATAGATAGATAGATAGATAGATGATAGATAGATAGATAGATAGATAGATAGATAGATAGATAGATAGATAGATAGATAGGTAGATCTTGATCTATTAATCTGTTTAGGGGCAAGTAGGGTTTTTTTCATGTCTTGGCTATTATAAACAATGCTTCAATCACCATGGTCATGCAAGTTTCCTGTCAAATTAATGTTTTTGTATTCTTTGGTTAGATTCTTAAGAATGGAATCTCTGGATTATGGTAGATCCATTTTTGGTAATTTCAAGAATCTTCACAAGGCTTTCCATAGTGGTTAAACCAATCTGCATTCCCACCAGCAGTAAAAGAAGACTCCTTTTTCTCTGCAACTTAGTTATCATTTGTTGTTGACACTTTTTTAAAAATATGGGCCATTCTCAGTGGTGTGAGGTTGTATCTCATTGTGGCTTTCATTTTTTTATTTGAATTTCCTTGATTATAAAAGATAGTGAGCATTTTTTCAATTATCTATTGGTTATTTTCTTCTTTTTCATCTTAAGTTAATTTGCATCTAGGCATCTGTTTGTGGCAACCAAAAAAATCCAAGCTCTCACAGAGAGAACTGAGGTGGGATGAGAGTGCTCCCTTTGTCCAGTATTTTCTCAATGTTTAGATTTAAAAGAAGGGAGGCAGAGTCTATTTCTTCACCCTTCAAGATGCTGGGTGTCTTTACTGAAGCAGGACTAGGCATACCATCACCATGTTGCTGTACCCTCTCCAGATTTTGTTCTTTTGAATAAATATCTTCAGTACATTCTCTTGGTATACTGGGAAAATGAAAGTTTTTTGTTTTTTTGGTTTTTTTTATTCCCCTGTGGAACCATTTCAATTTAGTGAAGTAGAGAGGGACCCAGCATCTTCTGTTATGAATGTGGTGCTTGAAATGCCAAAGTCAATGACATGAGACGCAGGGCCTCATTACTCCTCAGCTCACCCAGACTCTGCTTGCCCGGACCCTTACTGCCAGGAAGAGACATTTGAATTTTAATGTGTCAAGTCTCTCTTACTGTACGTTCCCTGTTTCTGGCTGCAAATGGCTTTTAGAAATCTTTTGAACACCCAGTGACTCAGCTCCCCACCTACCACTGCCTAACACGAAATTGGACATCTTTATTCCCAAGTTGTCATTATGTAGTAAAAGGTAGTTTGGGGAAAGGCAAAGTCTGCAACCACAAAACTTGCTATAAATAAGAATCTTTCCACAGACATTTACACGTTAGAAGAGGCAGCCTGGAGAAAGTGAAAAGCAGAGACTTTGGCCTTTGAACTCATTTTAGGTTGAGCCACAAGTCTACCTTTTGATAAAAGGTAAATGTGGTAAAGCTGAATCTTTTCCCAGCCTTGGCATCTTAGAAAATAGGATGATAATTCTTAACTTCTCAAAATTAGGATAAGTCGATTTTTGTAAAATATTATTAATCACAACCATTTTTATAATGAACTAGGACTGAGTAAAAACATTTACTCATCAAGATGGACCTTAACAGTTAAAAATAAAAAGTTAGATCTGGTGTCAGACATTTAGATTCAAATGCTTGTCCTAAGCATTAATAACTATATGACCTAGGACTTAAATTCTTGTGTTTCCCTTTGTTATCTGTGAAAGAGCTAGAATGTGGGTTTATAATATTGAAATCAGAAACACATAACAAATGCCTATGCTACTATCTTGACAGTTATTGCTTCTGTTTAGCAGCTGCCGCACTTTATCATGTCTCAACCACAGGGTTAAAGAAATAGCAATAGAATGTGGCTCTTTTAAGTTGAGGTTCTGGATTTATATTGAACACTCTCTAGTTACTCATCCTTAGTCTGGATCTTTGGGCAAATCACTTGACCTTATTGTGTCTGGTTTTCTCACATCCAAGACTGAAATATTAACAGTGTATAGCTTACGGGGAACGTAGGGAAACACTAAAATAATTAGTCCATGTACATCACCTAGTAGAATACCTAATACACAATATATTTTCAATTATTCTTACTATTATTACCATTGTTAACAATGCTTTTTTTCAAGGTTGTATAGGGAATGAGAGGTATAAATTAGGGGTAATCGTGTCACTACATGAAAATCTATTGATCAAACATCCTTTAAAATGCCTGACACCAAAAACCATGTTGCTGCCATTAAACCATATCATATCTCTATTCAAGAAGGTTAAGAGCAGAGCAAAGCCAAAGGCAATTTTAAATTTAGTTTATTATCATTTCTAACACATCAGTGCAGGGTGCCATATCAATTTTGAAATGTATATATTGTTAAAAAGAAACAAAAAATACACTAACCACCAACTGCTTGCAAAGTAAATTGTGCTAACCCCTCTGCTCCCCATTTGCAAACATATTTGGATTACATCTGGAAGAAAATCATTAGTGGCAGGAAGACAGATGTTCTTCAAAGTTCGGGTGTGCGTGTAGACACCGAATATTGATGCTGATGTTATTTACTCATTTGATTCTTTACTCTTTCCAAAAAGACAGATTTTGAGGTTTATCAAGATTTATTTCTTCTTTCTTTGGTTCCCAAGGTGACAAATCAACGTTCACCCCTGGAACCTGCAAAGTATGTCATGGTGGTAGGAATCCATCAGATGTGGAATAATATTAATAACGAGTATTGTGCAATTGTCAATCAGTGTATAATATTTTCTCAGTAGTAATTTAAGGATATTCATCAAAGCTAAGCTACATGTATATGGCAATGAAAGATTAAGGTACTATTAATAGACTACCATAGCAAATCTTACTGTAGATTTTAATTTTAAATATAATTCATTAAAGTAAAATAAAAATTTCATTGGGTTCATTTTGAAGATAGATACTTAACGGGAAGAATACATGCAATATTATCATCTATGATTAAAGAAAACACATAATGTGTCATGGATGATACTAACAGATAAGAAATTTGATGAGAGTGGGAATAGAGAATATGAGGCAATGTCCTTGAGCTAGATCTGTTTAGATTGCTATAAAGTTCCACATTTATGTAATGAAATACACTGGACTTTCTTCTATTCTTACATAGTTAACTACTGATGTTTTCTTCTCAGTACAAACATGTTACATTTCTTGGATGATCTAATTTTTTAACAACAGATCAATTTCTTTGTACACCCCAATCAAGGAATGTGTTTTACTTGTCTATTCTTTTATAAAGAACTAAATTCCCACTCATATAACACAATTCTTTGTAATTTAGTGAGGAAATGGTATGGGTAACATCCAGAAGATAGTTACTACTTTCTTCCCTCCCCCTCTAAACCCTACCAAACTTCCAGGTTGAAATACTTACCCTCCAGTGTGATCATATTAGGACTTGGAACTTTGGAGACATATAGATAGAGCTTTCATGAATGGGAATTGTGCACTTATATGAGATGTTTCCCTGTCTTTCTACCATGTAGGGCTGTAGCTGAAAGAAAATCACCAAAGCTGTCTCTAGATATGAGTTTGGTAGTGCCTTAATTTTGAACTTCCCGGACTCTAAGAACTGTGAGAAATAAATATCAGTTGTTCAAATCACAAAGTTTATCGTATTTTCTAATAAGATATTGATAGGGGTGATGTGGTGAAATTGGTGGCTATTGCCCCAATGGTAATGCTGCATTAGGATGGCAGTCATTTTGCCCTGGTGGTTGGAGACTCAGAGACAGGAAGACAGAGGTTTTCTCGCCAGAGGAAGGGACAGAGGGGATTTAGGAAGGAGCGCAGCTGGAGAGAGCAAGACAAAAGCTGGAGATGGAAGCGAGTGGCAGAGCAGCAAGGAGGCTGGAGACTTTGGAGTTGCCACTGCCATATGCAGCTGGGTCAAGGAAGGAAGTTACTGTCGGCTTCCATCCCCAGCCTAGGCTGGTAAGGAGCCCAGGAAAGCACTTTGGAGAAACTTATGATCAGTGTAAGCTGACTTGGAAAGTTGGTGAAACAGGGTAACCACGAAGGGCTTTTTGCCTTCACTTTAGCACATACCCCTATCTGCCTGCTTCTCTCTCCAAAGCAGGCTATACACCCTTCATTAGCATTTTCAATGATCACCTTTACCATTGATATGCAAACATCAGCTACCAGATTCTCTCTGCTTTCTTTCCATCTTTCAGACCTAAAAACTTTAAAACACAGTTTAAACTTTCCACCCGTGGGTTCTTACCACCATCCCCAGCCTTCTCAACCAAAATACCAAACCAATGCAAGACTATCAGTGCAGACTAATTTATTTCTAACAAAGTGATTTCTAATTATCCTAATAATTACAAAAGAAACATGTAAGACTCAGAATACTTCAACATTGTCCAAAACCTTTCTCAGTATTGTCCAAAGTCCTTTCCCAGATTGC
>PVHY01000784.1:142259-174901 GCA_004024945.1 Uropsilus gracilis | reverse complement strand
CAAATCCTCAGTCTCTCAGTCCTGATCATCTCACAAATGTCCAGACACAGAGTCCATCTCCAGACGCTTGAAGACATGTTCCTTTGACTGCTCCTCCTTGTCTTCCACGCTGTCTTCTCCTTGTCACCTTGGTGCCAAACCAGCAAAGTTCACTTTCTTCTCAGGCCTAACTTTCACACGGCCTCTTTCAGACACAAATCAAACTCAGCAAAACAAACTCCAACACTGAGTTCAAATCTGCAAATTCCTTAACTACATTCAGCACACATGCTGCCAGTCTGGGTCAGTCAAGGGTTGCAGGCCCTCGGTGGCCACACGGCCAAGCTCACATGGCTCACATCTTTCAAGATGGCCGATTCCCATCTCTCCTCCACTGAACCTCTCTCTATCCAGTCTCCATATTCGAATCTCAATCCAATCCAATCCAATCTTTCTCTTTGTTTGCACACCCTCTATATACCCTGATTTCCCGCCTTCCAGGAAACCTGTTTCACCTTGACCATTTCACTTCTTTCTCCCCCTGCATCTCCCTGAAGGGAAATTCCAGCTGAGGTCATTCTCCCATTTTAGCATACCTGTCCTTGAAATCTGCAATCTTAAACAGGAGACAATGGTGGGGGGCCACACCCTATCAGTTGGTACTTGGAAATTTGCTTTGACTAGAAACTGCAAAGCTTGGAAATTGTCTGGAGACCTGCAAAGTATGTGGAGTGCTGCTGTTTTCATCATGAGACACCAGACGTGGTTGCTGCTGTTTTTTTTTCAGGTGCGTTTGGTGGCTTTGGTCCACTTCGGAGGTGAAGCAAAAAAAAAAAAAAAAAAAAAATGCTGGAGCTGTGCCTTTTGAGAAGATTGGCGATGTCATTTTGGTTTCTTCATTTGGCTTGAAGGTGGGACAGCCACCATGTTGTGGATACACGTGACTGAAGGACCCACATGTAGCTTTTTGAACTTAAGAGACTGAACTGTGCAGTATGATAACAAAAGGGGTTCCTTATTCCTGCATTGACTTTTGTCTATTTTGTCTTTTTAGTGAATAAATGCTGTTTCTGCCTCCTTTTAAGGTAGTATATCTTGCTACTGCTCATGCAGACTGGCACAAAGTGGTTGGATTTAATGGGTCAGCAGTTCCCGTTTGTACGTTTAGCTAAATACTCTGCTTTGTTTGTTTTCTTACCCAACTTCAGTATATGCTGTGTTATGGAGGGATATTCCAGTACAGAGCTCCTTAAATTGTATCACTTTGGTATGCCGATTATTTTGATCAGAGAGGAACTGAGGTCTTGCAGTCTCTTAAAGAACTTTACAATACCCTTATCTACTTAGAAGAATGAAAACTGAGGGCATTACTCTAACTAGGCTTTTAAAAAATAATCTTTTTGGAAAAAGGAAAAACCTGTCTGTATGGCAGAGCAAACATCTGAATTATAGAATATCTTCACATTGTGAGTCCTGCTTTTTTTATTCTCCTTGGAGCCGCAGGCTCAAACCCATATTTAGCTAAGAAATATACCTCCATTTTGCCTTACTCTCTTCGGAATCTTCAAGTCTATGTTGATGCTTTGTACAGAACTAAAGTTGATTTTGCTTTTTTTCTTCTAAAAATTTGTCTCATGTTTGTTTATTCAGTCATTCTGAAGAAACCCCAGAGGTATAGGGGGAAATTTCCTCTTCCCTCAGACATTACATCAGCCTAAACTCAGACAAAAGTCAAGCCTAAATACTCTTTTTCCCATTAGACATTGAATGTTTTCCTTTTGCACATTTCATTTGCTGTTGCTCTGTTTGTTGTGCATTTGCCACTTATTTCTGTCTGTCTAGTATTTGGCAATCCTAAAATTTAGCCCAAACTGCCCTCTACTAAGAGCTGGTGCTGAATCTCCCATTTAAGTTAGAATTTCCTTCATGTTTAACCCTGAAAACACTTTGTCTATCCCTGTATTTTTAAGATTTAGTATATTGGATTTGAAATGTTTGTTTACAGGCTATTTACCAGTTCATTTATAAATTTCTCAAGAAAGAGGCCATGATTTACTCATCCTAATTCAATACAACATGTTGCATAGTAGATAATCAATGAAATGTCATTGAGAGAAAGGATCCATGTTATTTTTCTCTCTCTATTAAGCTTCTTACATCATCCAGCTCAGGGCCTAGCATATCACAGTAGTTTAATGGACATCAGGCAAATACTGCTCTCTACATGTTGACCAAACAAAGTCAATTTTAATTGTTCTCAAAACTTATAATTAGAAAACTGCTTTTCCTGTTTATCATCATTCAGTTCATAAAATTAGCCCTTCTGAAATCTTTTCTATCTTTGACCTCATACCATTTCCAAGAGGTCTTTTGTTCCACAGAAATATTTGTTATTCAGAGAAAATAATCTCTCTCGGGATGACTAATTACGAATAAAGGAGAAGAACCCTATAAGGTCTTTCCCACCCTCTAATCTAGTGCCAAGTGTTTTCGCCAGCAGCCCATTTTGCTCAAAACATAAAATAATTATATCAAACTGGATGTGCGTTGGGGGGTGGGTGTTTTTGGTGAATGATACTTTTTTTTATTTAAAAGAAATGTTAATTTGCTATTAAATCTCTTGCTGAAAGACTAATAGCTTAATGAACGTATTAAACATGTGCAAATTAGGGTTTTTTTTTTAATGCATTACTTTGTTTCAGATTGAAAGGGGCCATACATCATCGTCATCTCTGTGGGAATTAATGAGGCATTAGGCCATCTCCTGTCATGGAGACCAGACTTATGAACGATCTGCAGAATTGCACATGCGAACCTTGTCCTGTTTTCTCTTTCCACCCACCACATACATCTTTGATGGGCCCCCTGCTTCTGCAGCATGAGCTTTGGTACTTGAAATACAAATGTCAGTTCACCACCAGTTTGGAAGTGAAAAGTAGTCTACTGCGAGTGACAGATGTTGTTTACTGTTACTAGAAAAGAGGGTGGAACAATGAGTGCATATATTAACATCACAGGGGATGGGTATGGTAGTCATTCAATTGCCATCTTGCCCTGTGAAGACACATAACCTCTCTCCATTTCCTTCAATCACCCACTCACTTGCAGACATCTACATTAAAATAAAGAGCCCAAGGCAAAGCAAGCTATCTTAACTATAATAAGTGGCAAGGTGTTCTCAACTCAACAGCTTTTGTCACCAGCTCTCAATCTCATCCCCCCCCATAACTAGTACAGCTTTCTGTGCCTGCATCTTTTGATAAATTTGCCTTTTTCCACAGTTCCCAAATCAGCAGTTCCAATCCTCCATGAACAAGCAGCATTTAAGAGCCATCAGTTTAATTCCATGACATAAAACTATCTCTTACTTGCATTTATTTTTATAATTAGCAGGTATGACATTTAATTCTGTTTCAAAACCCTTTGATAAATTTCCAGTGTATCTTGTGATAATTAAAGATGTCATGGCCTATTCAAAGACCAGGGATAGAGATCACTGGTATAGACATTAGATTAGGTATAGAAATTACATCTGTGCAGGATATGAAAATATAACAATGTTAAATAAATTTTCTTTTATGCTTTAAAAAGCATGGCTTAGCTCTGCATGGCTTCATTAAGAAGATATGTTAATATTCATCTCTCTAACCCATCTATCTGTCCGTCCATCCATCCCACCCACAGAACATACCAAGCTTCCTTATGTGAACAGCTAGATAGAATAACAGAATTTCAGGTTCTACTCTATCTATGCATCAAATGGGTAACCAAATTTACCCACTGTCTTCTGAGGCCATTTCAATTTATGATTCACACTTAATGCATGCTGGTTTACCTTATATCACTGCATCCATTCTTCTGGAACTTAACTAAGGGCAGAGCTGAATGACTATCTAACATGGAAGACAGGTAGGCTCAGGAAGAAGAGACTGGCCCTTGAGGCTCAACTTGCACCCTGGTACAGCTAGAAAGCAGTCATGGAAGAATATGTTTTTAGAGACATTTGTAGGAGAAATGGCAGAGAGTCACCCGGGGAAGCTGACAATGTAACTGTTACCTTGATTTACACATTTTTATTTTTTCTGTTTCATTCCAGAATTTCCTGGCCTCATTTGCTCTTTCCCTCTGATTCCCTTCCAGAAGGTACCTTAGATTGTGACAAGTTTTTGGAAGTTAGTGGACCCCTTTAGGTCAACCCTGTTTGATTGGGCATTTATCCACAAGGGAATGGGTCATTTTGAGTGTCTTATTAGGAAATTAATATCTTTTCTCCTCTCTTTCCATGCACATTGATTCTATTAAAGTTCTTTCACACTTAAGAGTCTGCTATTCCTTTGTGTGTGTGGTTGGCCAGATCCCTTTAGAGCATACAACTTTGGGGAACCCATGGTACCCCTCAGTCACATGCTAACAAGTCCATACTATTAACTTACATTTGTTCGTAAAAGTAGAATTGGGACAATGCATTTATGTCCATTATCAATAATATAGTTAACACTGAGTAGAGGATTCTCATCATCTTTTTTAAAAAAAAAAAACTGAAACATAATATTGGTAGTTGACTTTTTTGTTTGTTTGTTTGTAAGCAGTAGGATTCAACTCCGCTAATTCATTAGAATAAAGAGGGTAATTTAGCAGAAGGTAAATGGTATAGTCAAAGAATGGGAGATGGAATGGAATTATCCCAGACTTAGCAGTTAGGAATCAGGGTAGATCTAGGACCTCAGTGACTCAGCTCCCAGATTTCTTTCTTAGCAACGGTTGCTCTGTGACTATATTTCTGAGATGCCTAGAATCATCCTGGGACATATATCATTACTCTGGTCAATTAATGATGAAAAGGGAGACGCAGCTTCTTAGTAGAAGCAAGGTTTCTGAGAACTAGTCCCTCTGTAATGAGGACCTTGCAGGGAAAAAAATGTAAGGAGGACAATCTATTTCTCACATCTCCGATCTCTGTTTGGGAAACACAAGTGTTTGCTTCCTTTCATTAGTCAGGTAAGGCCCACACTTCAGTTACTGCCTGCATAGCTGAATATCACTGCACCATGCTTTCTTTAAAGTTATATTTGAAAAGGATAAGTTTTTACCAAAATTGGGAAATAATAGCTGGTTTGACTTGAAAAATCTAAATTATCCTTCTCTTCCCAATTTAAAAAAAACAAAAAACTAACAGTGATTTTCAAGATGTTGAATAAAGTCCTGTCTATAGTTATTTATCAGACTAATTTCAGATGCTGGGTTAGGTCTCACAACCTTTATTTCTATCATTAGACATGCTAAGTATGAAAAATAATGGACAAAAATCATAGACCTCACTCTTTATTTTTTGGGATTAGGTCTCGCTATTTTGCTCCGGGCAGGACTCAACCAAGATCCCTAGCCCCAGTCACTTTATAGGCCAAAACTTACAGGCACGTGCCACCATGCCTGGCTAACCCTCACTCTTTAAATGAGGTGAAGAGGCTACAAGAGAGTGTCTATATAAGCACAATCAACAAACTACATTGTCCAGTAATGTCTTATGGAAGTGATGTCATTTCTCCAAGAGGAAGTGATATCATTTCTCCTCCCCCAGAGCAGGAAGAAGATCCTCAGGAAATGTGGGGGTTTCTAGTTCACAGAAGTGCAGGTTTTGTCATGAAGCATACACTTTACAGTCTGTATGCTTTCTGTTATTTATTTCTAAATTAACACATACTGCTGTTGGAGTGACTGCTGTTGTTTGAGGTCAGCCTAGCATTAGAAAAACTAACCCAGACATGGCCCCATAAAACAAGAGTGCCCTTTCAGAATGTCACCTGTTCTAGAGGTAGTTAGAATGTATCTTTGCCTGGATGGGAGCTACATTATATGATAATGATGACAGTATCAAAGTATTGAAATTTCATTGATATATTTCACTGTTTCTCCCAGCTAGTTACAAAAGTAACATATATTCAATGTTTATTATAGTTTGAAAGATAGATTTCTATAGTACTTCTAAGATAAAATGGACAACAGATTAAAAACATATTACACATTGGTACTGTCTCTGTGTTCTTCATACTTTGGGTACTGTTTTTGTAGTTATATTAAAATCATTACTATACATGTGCTATATTAATCATTAATTAGAATACTGAAAAAAATCAAAGTCACCAAGAAATCTAGCACCCAGGGATGACTTATTTAAAACTGTGTGAACTACATATTTTTAAGGTTTATTGTAAAATGGCTTTACTGCCTGTAAGCCATTCCACTATATGAATGTATTTTAATCATTTAATGATCCCCTCATTGAATATTTAGCTTATTTTCAGTTATCTTATCAATACTACCACTGCACTTATCTATCTGCCTCAGGCATAATCTGTGTATATTATTACTTTTAAAGGAATTTTTGCACCTAAATTCCCGAAAAGTGGAATTGATGATAATACATGTACTTTTAAACTACCTCTTGATGCATGTTCTCCTCAGTTTTCAAAGTTATTTCATGTTTTTTTTTTTTAATCATTTGACTCTCTCATTTGTACTATGAAGGAGGCAAGGGAGACATCTTTATTGTCCTTCCAAGTGGGAAGACTGAGTGAGACTCAACAGAGTTCTGCCCAGATCATACAACCCTTAAGTGGCAAAGGTTGGCATCTATTCTGGGTCCTTAGTCTCCAGTTCATATTTAAACACAGAAGGTGCTGCTGACAGACAAAAGCTCCAGTTATAATCCTAAAAGAAAAACATGGCATAGTGAGATAGTTATGCTCATTGTCTACTTATTCTGTATCACACTGTTTAAATTATTTTAGATACATGATCATATATAATCCTTACAGTAAACTGTACAATTGGTTTTCTGTCTCCTTCACAGATTACAGGGCAGGAGATTAGTGAGGTGAAGGTTCTCCTTCAAAGACACTGAACAAAAAGGCAAAGCAAAGATTCTAACTCCAGTTAGAAATTCATGTTTTTCCCTGTGTACCATGCTATCATCCTTAATTACAAGATGCCCAATCAACGTTGGTTTTCTTCAGAGAGAAATGTTTCTTAAGATCAGAAAGGGAATCAACCAAAGTTAAAGAAGAAAACTCTAAACCCAAAAGATCCCTAACAGCTTACATCAACAAGCAAGAGAAAGAGTCTTGCTCAGGGGAATAATGCAGGAGGCACCAGTACTGTGTTGGTGGATATTTGCCAGTGTCCCAGGAGTGGGTGGGTGGGTGGGGAGCCACAAGTCTTGCTTACTAATCTCTTTGGTGTAAATACTCCCCCACCAAGACTGATTTCTATCCAACACCTGAGCTTGTAACACCAGGGTGATTTTTCAAAACGTTCATGATTGAAATTCCACTGAGCTTAGAGGTACAATTCTTGGAATATGGTATTTATTACAAAGACAAATTAGCAGACACATTTTGAGCCTTCATTTTCTAGCAGAAGGAATGCTAAACATTACAAAAATTAAGACATGGTCCTGACCTTAAAAACAAAACAAAACAAAAAAAAACAGAAAAAACCTCTTGGCTTGTAGTGAGAGTACAATAATATAATGTAAATAATTTGATATATGAGTAATAATAGAAGCATATCCTAGGAAAGAGTGGTGATGTATTACTATATTAAAGTGATCAGCTCCACTCCAGTAGGCCATCTGATTTTTTTGCACTTTTCATCCATAAATTTTGCCCCTTTCTCACATTATACTATCCAAACCTCTCCAGAAAAGGGCTGTAAATAAAGTAATCTGCATTAAATAAATGACCTATACATTCAAAACATCCTATATCTCAAGTGATGGGTTCCCTGTGCCTCTCCACTTCCACCCACAAACATGCAACATGATGATGACATTCTCAGTGGCTCTCCTTACTGCATTAAGTTTGTAGACGAAGATTGGAACTATTTTCAGAAACTTAAAAAAATTACCAAGGGAGGCACTTTCATCACTAATTCATAGGCAGGCTCTTTATTTTTTATTTATTAATGAAGTTTGGAAAATGGCTTTTGCAGAGCGTCAAGTAGCTTTCCTATAAAAATAAAATACAATCAATCTAGTCTTCAATGGTCTTGCCTCAACCTAGTGCTCACCTTTGGAATATACAGTTCTCTCTTGGAAAACTCCAAAATAAAATAATAATTACTGTGCTACCGGGTACCAGAAAAATAAGCAAGGCAACTGAAATAAGTTCATAGAACTAGTATAAGTGGGAGGAATAGTAAGCATTTTGTTTAGGTGAAAAATAAAAATCAATGGGTATGTTTATGTTGCTCTTATCTAGTCAATCAAAAACTCAATGATAGTTTGACCAGAATATTCTAGAAAGATCTTAAGCACTGGGGTTCAAAGAGTTGATTTAAATCAGATTATCATTTCTCAAACAATATTCTGAAAATTGGAAAGTGAATGAACAGCTTATCACACACCAAAAAGAGAATATCTCCCTTTCTAGAAACATCTACAGAAGGCAAAAAAATGAAGGAAAACATAAACAGATGGGACTACCTCAAACTAAAAAGCTTTTGTACAGCAAAAGAGACAACAGAAAAAACTAAAAGATGCCCAACCGAATGGGAAAACATTTTTGCCCTCCACATGAGTGACAAGGGATTAATAAGGAAGGTTCACAAGGAACTCACACAACTAAGCAAAAGCAAAAGATAAAGCCCAATCAAAAAATGGGGAGAAGAACTAAAAAGAGGAAATACAAATGGCCAACAGGCACATGAAAAATTGCTCAATGTCGCTAGTAATAAGGGAAATGCAAATCAAAACCACAATGAGATACCACCTTACACCAGTAAGAATGGCCCACATCCAAAGAACAGGCAACAAGAATTGCTGGCAAGGATGTGGAGAGAAAGGAACACTACTACACTGCTGGTGGGAATGTAAACTAGTCCAACCACTATGGAAAGCTGTGTGGAGGACACTCAAGTTAATGAAAATGGAACTACCACTTGACCCAGCAATTACTCTCCTGGAAATCTACCCAAAAGAGACCTCAATGTGGGTACAAAGGGACACCTGTGCTCGGATGTTTACTGCAGCACAATTTATAATTGAAAGGTCATGGAAGCAACCTAAATGCCCCAAAACAGATGACTGGATGAAAACAATGTGGTATATATACACAATGGAATATTACTCATCAATTAAAAATGACAAATTTGACAAATTTATAACAACATGGATGTACTTAGAAGAAATCATATTAGCATATGATCATATTAGCATATTAGCATATTAGAAATCATAAACAAGTCATAAAGAAAAAGACAGAACCAAATGGTTTCACTAATATATGGGATGTAGTGAAAAAATAAACAAAAGACTTGAGGAAAAGTCAAAACAAGCTAAGCACCAAACTGAAGTGCACAACTTTGAGCAGGAGGGAAGCGGGGGGGATGGAAAGGAGGGTGGGGAGGTAAACCCCTGGGATTACAATGTTGTGAAATTTATATATAAATAAAAATAAAAAATAAAAAAAGATTTAGTGCCAGTCATCATAGGAGAGAATTAAGGAGAGGAGGTGGAAAAAAGCAAAATAAAACAAAAAGAGAATATCATTCAAGCAAATTAAGGAAATACTATATTCTGTAATTTCCTCTTAGAAAGTCATACTACATTTATGTTTTAAAGAATCTGAAATATTCTATAGTGAAGAAACCAGTTTTATTTCAATTCACTCAAGATTTTTCAACATTTTAAGTATCAGATATTTCTAAAAAAAAACAAGGGCACTAATAATTTATGACCTGTCTCTGCCTTGCATAAAGCATCAAATCTAGACAATCATAAACTATCAGACTCTTAATGTAACTGCTTAATGTAACACTAATACTTTGTCTTCATCACTTTCATATATTATTAAGAAAAATGAGTTGAAAATTTAAATTAAAATCACCTATAACCAAAGAGAATTTGTGACAGATGTTGGATCTTCTTTCTCTCTACTCTTTACCTGTTCATTCACCTCATTGTTTAGAAAACATTTCTTCTGAGGAAAATTTTTTTATCCTGATAGTTTTTTTTTTTTTCAGGTTACTTATCACTCGCATGGATTATTATTGATTCATAGACTTCTCCCCCTTATAACCTGAAAATGTCATGAGGAAGTAGCTTCTTTTGGCTGTAAGTTGCATGACTTCTAAGCTGTTGAAATGATTTCTTGGTCATGATTTCTTGGTCATGATTTCTTGTTTCTGCATATTTACAAAAAGAAAGCAGGCTTGTAGCAATGGAACAAAATACCTCTACTCATTTTAAACAAAGAAACATAACAGGCAGGCCTAGATGAGTGCTCACTGCCTCCATCAATGTGACCCTTCAGTGTCCAGATCAAAGAATAGTCATGAAGCATGGAATGCAGATGCCAACTCATGGCTAGATGGACAACTTTCACATTTGAGGGGGGGGGGTCCTCCATTGAGTGAAGTTCTAGACTCACCACATTCAACTGACACCATGATATATCAGAAAGCTACCAATCAAACTCTACTTACTTTCATTTTCCTTTGTTTCTCAAACCCAAAATACTGGCCAGAGCCCCATCTCCAGAGAGATGATTTAAGAAGCTCTACTCTTCTGCCAAGTGAGCTTGCATTAAATTGGTTCTTTTCTGAAAAGTTTGCAGCATAGTTATTGACATCTGTGCCACTGAACAGCTGCCATGTTTAGCCATGATACCTTTCAAATGCTTAGAGAGTGAGGGTTTCCTAGAATTATCAGTTTTCTCCTATTTGAATATTTAAGTCCAATCTTGTGCAAAAGCTTCTGCTGATGGCTTAGATGAAGGATAGGAGATGTATTTATCATTTTTGTAATTAGTACAAAATTTGAGGAGTGTAATAATTAGTGAGGGAACAAAAGTCTCATCAGGCAGAGTCAATGGATCAAATCCCTAAATGTGGTCTTTGATAGGGATGAATAGTTGATATCAAAAAGCTCAACTGAACAATTACAATTGGAATTATAAGGCTGAGGAGCCCATCTTTTTCTAATGAAACAAAGCACATGTACGCATACAAAGACACCCATTTTAAGGCTAGTTCAATAGACACACGAGATGTTAATAACACATATGCAGATTGACTTATTTGCAGTAAAAGGTACAATATCAATATTGAGGATGATAGGATTATAGCATTATGTGTTGACATATAGTCTCTGGAAATGGAGTCTCAAACTTTAAATCTCAGTTCTGCAACTCAGCAGATTCATACCTTTGGGGAAATAACAGCCTTCGGTGTTTTTGTCTCCTCACCATGCAAAATTAGGATCTACATCAGAGTTGCTGTGAAGAAGACTAGAGCAAATAGATTCAAGGTACTGGATCAAGCAACTCTCAATAAATCTTAGCTATCATTAATAGTCACGGTAGTAAGATGAGTGTTATTGCTGTTACAGTAATTCTGTCTTGAATTAGGATCAAAAAGTTTTAATCAAAGGAGTGAAAAGGTGGCACAGTAACTTAGTCAACAGTATATACTCTGGAGGTAAACATCTGCCCTGGGACCTCATACACAACCACACTGGTGACATGAGCTTACCCAAGGTTACCAAACCTGCCTCTGCCTGGATTTCCTTATGTATCAAGGTGTTTGAAAGAATTGAAGGAATAGTGCCAAGGTGTCATTCAATTTGGTACCCTCAGTCAGTGCGCCGATACATAAATGAGAATTTCGGAAGAGAATAACAAGATAGTTGAATAGTAAAAATGAATAATAAAAGAAAGATTAAGACAGACACTCAGAACAATGTGATCAGTGTTTTATCATACTCAAGGAGCTCAAATAAAAGACAGATAGAAAGAACCCTGGCCTCACCAAATGGGTATAGGCTACAGGGACATCCTTTCTAAGATCAGTGTTAAAAAATAAAAGGATATTTCATAAGTCACAGCTGTTCAAAAACGTATGGAAAGCCTCAGAAGTAGCATGCTTTTCACTTCAGGGGTCATTTAAGCTTACAGTGCACAAGGTGTAGGAGTTGACCTGTTTTAAGCTCTTTCGAAATCTCTGTTAATACAGTTCTTAAAATCCTATTAATAGTCTCATGTTAATGGTCCTTTGGGCAGAGAAGATTCCATCTTAATGTGAGAAGACAGAAAGCTGGGGAAGGGAAACCTGACTTTTTCTTTTTTTTTTTTTTGCTTTAAAAGCAAATATTCATCTCACCGTATGTTACTCATAAACACCTGCCTTATAGAAATGCTGAAAACCCTGAGAGGTGAACGGGATGTTCTAACTCATTAGTGAATTTGGGATATTGACATCACTATAGTGGCACACAAGCTCTGCACACTGTACTAACACTAGACAATATTTCCATTCTGAAAAATCTCCAAAGCACATCAAGATGCCACATTCCCAAAGCAAGTTTATGAACAGCAAATCTCCCTTTAATCTGAAAGGGAGATTACCTGATATCAAGGCAAAGGCAGGGACAATCGAGGAAATAAAATGTAGATGTCAAGCCAGAATTTGCCCTTCACACAGTGTGAGACTTACCATCCAGGGGAGGACAGATATCAGTGGGTGGAAGCTGACTATGCCTGTATTTGAGTTTCTTGAATCACAGGAATAAGCACAATAGAATAGCAGCATTGGCTGTTCTCTTAAATTGTACCAGGCAACTTGCTAAGTATTTTACCTGTGTTATCTTAATCTTTCATCATGAAAGAGTTATATATGATGTCTCCTAAGTTAGATTTCGATTCCAGTGTCATTTGCAAGATGAAGAAAGGTGAAGCTGAAGCTCCCTGAAGCTCACATGGAGGAAGTTCTCTGTGACTGAACCCTGATTCTGCCTTGTCCCAGTCCTATGATTTTTGGTAACTTTATATCCTACCACATCTTTCTCTCTCCTGTTCAGTCAGCTCATTCCAGTCCTCCAAACCTTCACACACACACACACACACACACACACACACACATACACACACACACATACACACACACACAGAAGTCTTCAAGACCTCTTCTAAATGACTGTCTCATCTCTGGATTCTCCCAGAGTACCATATACATAAATGTACCACTATTATTAATTCATTTGAACCTGTTACAAGTTACGGTAGTTGGGGCATTAGCTCCTGTAATAATTTCTGACCCAACCAAATGACTGGCATTTATGTATTCTTTTGTGTAGCTCCTACAGTTCAAATGCATAGAAATAATATTGTTACTAGTCACTGCTTAAAATTTATAAATAACAGCCAGTATTTATGGAAGGACTGCCATGTGTCAGATCCTATGCTAAGCATCTTTCATGCGCTAATTCATTTAATATTACAAGAAACCAGTGTGGTAGGTATAATTATCATATCCATTATGCAGAACATTTAAGTACCTGAGGTACTTAATTACATGAACATGTCTTTTTTTATCCTTGCAAACTGCTATGATTTCAGTCTACCTTTTGCTCACCTTTGCCTTCTGCCTCTTCTAAAGCATCGTTTACAGGGTTCCTTATAATTATCTTACAAAAGCTGAGGTTACATCAGGTCATTCTCTTATTGTCCTATTTTCTGCAAAAAAAAAAGTCCTACCCCTTTAGTCTGTCATTTTGGCTCTTTCCAATCTTGCTTTGTCTATCTCATAAGTGCATTTTCTGGTTTCTGTCATTTACCTGTGTCCTAACTCACCTGGAAAATCCATACCTCTGAGTCAGTTCTGTTTACAATCCTCACTCTAAAATGTCTTTTTTTTAGCTAGTCTGCTGAGGGGAGGAGGGGTGAATTTTGTGTTAAAGACCCAATTACACCTGGTTCAAGCTGCTACCATGTCCTGCTTGGATCTTCAGAAGAGTCCCTCTCTGAGTTCTCTGCTTCTACCCTTGGCCTTGCCTTCCCTGAAGCCTTTCTCAGAAGCAGCCTAAAAGAACTCTGAGAAAAGGAAATCAAAGCATGTCACTGCCCAGCTCAAACTATGTGACTGGCTTTCCTCATACTTAGAACACCCCCTCCCCCATAGACCAGAGAATATAAATTCCGTGATTCATATCTGTGTGATAAGAGTGCTGGTAGTGGACAGTCAATACTTTCAAGAGCAGAGAAGAACAGGAACCTAGAACCAAAAAGCTAAACTTCTTTCAAATTAGGAAGTTATTTCATGAATGATACACCTGAGATTATGTCTGAACTTTTCTGAGTTTGGCCCAATTCAAAGCAACAATAAGTAAGGTGATGAGCTCAGGCTCTGGATGGCTCAGTAAGACAGCACTGTTGACCAACTGTCTCCATTTTCTTGGTCTTGGATCCTTTCTGGAGGGGAAACTCACAACATCCCTCTCAGCCTCAGATTCATTCTCCAAAGAGGGCAAATGGAGTATTTGACTGGTGAGTTTGTAAGGAAAAAACAGTACCGATGACTGAGGCTTGTCTCTCAAATTCACGGCTTCTCTGTTACTTCCCCCAAACATCTCCAGTATCTCCAAGATGTCACAATGACTGCTTTAAAGAAGGGCTCAGATCAGCTTCTCACTACCAGGGTCTGTTTCAAAGTTTGTTTCAAAACATGACATTACTCCTCGATCATATGCACCCTCTTTTTCCACTTCTTCGTATCTTCCATTTCACTCCTTTCTTCACTTTTCATTTCTTGCCCTCACCTATTAGTTTAAACTCTTTGTTTCTCCTTTTTTAACTTGAATTCATTAAATCCTTTGTTTCAAGACTTAGAGATTTATCGTGATTATTAAAAATACATCCCCCTCTTTCTCTGTCTCTTTATCTCTTTCCCCTCTTTAAAGAAATCAGAACAATTTCATATCTATTAATTGAAAAAGCCTCACTTTGTCATTGAAAATTACTTTGGAGTCAGTGTTACTTTCTGAATAGCTGTCTAGTTTAGTAAATATGATTAATTGGAAATATCCAAACATTCATGATTTTCCTTCATCTGCCAACTGCATGTCTTTTATAAGTAATTTCTATTGTCTCCATATTTAACATACTAGCCATGCCCTGTAGCAGATCAGTCTGTAGGGAATCCAAGAATTTTTGGAAGGTTTCCTGGAACATTCTCCAATCTTAGATTGTTGTATATCCTTCACTACTTTCTCAAAACAGACTTCTTCCATGCTCTGCCCTTGGTCAATGTTATCTGATCAGTTGCATATAACATCCCCCCCATGTATGTATATCCTACATAAGCAGTTCACTAAAGATTTTAATTTTTTTCTAAACTTCCCTTCATCTGGTACTTATAGAATGAAACTATGTGTTTTATCAAGAAGATAAAGACTCACTGGAATGCTGACATCATGAACCTTTACACACAAAGTGAGTCAGGGATGCTGTACAAATGTTTCTCCCCACAGTTCAGAGAGTTAAACATGTGTTTATTTTTATCAAGTTTACATTTATTTAGCTACAGGCCATCTTAGGCACTTGACTTTGGTAGCTCAGTTCTATGTGTTTACTTTTACAATAAAATTATTTAGAACCCATTACATATCAGTTCCCGTTGGTTCCATCATTTGAAGTGGTGGAGAACTATAATGAAATAGAATAAATCATTTTTTGCATTTGCATTGTGTTAAATTATAACTACCACACTTTTGTTCCAAGATTGACTTATGTTCCAAGATTGATTTCTGTTCCATTAGTGTCTATACTTCTATAGGTACCATGTTTATATATATTTTGCATCTTCCAATATACTTATTTGATATTCTGTACTCAGTAAGTGATTAATAAATGCTTGTTTACTAAGTTGGCATTTGCCCTTGCAAAGGAGAGCCATTTCTAGCCCAGCATATATGAGAACAAGGAGTCCACAGAGAGGGTTTTTTTGAAACCTTGGCAACTCACATGTTGTCATACTGCCTCAGACTCTTGGTCCTGTGCTTAGGGAATGAGGGAGAAGGTGTTCCAAGTTCTGATAAAGGACAAAAGATTTCAGGGACTCCCCAAAGCAGCAGGAAAAGGAGAGGTGAAGTTAGACAGGATTTCAATCCCCCAGGAAATCCCAGTTCCTGGAAGGCACCATCACTGTCTGGGCACTCCAGACATACCCAGGCTACTGACAAAGGGACTTGAAATGCGAGAAGATACAAACTCGAAGCAATGGCTATCATGGATGACTGCTTATACTGTGAGTCCCTATGGCTCCCCAAGTTAGCATTTGTAATTAAAGTGGGAGCTGATGAAAAATTTCATCATTAGAATTGCTAGTACCCCATAATTAGGTGACATACCCCCTGGAGTCTTAAATGACAGGTTTAAACAAAAGATCTCTGAGCTTTGTCCTGTGTAGCAAATAAATAAACATTATCTTCTACCATTCCACTATGTGCCCTGCCTGCCCACCTCCAGACTTCCCATTGTTATTCTTCCGAGGAACCCCTGTTTACTCCATTCTCATATTTTAAGATCCAGCTTAAAAATAAGACACAGCTCTCTTCTTCGAACCTAGGTAGCAGAATAGGATGATTTCTACTGAAATCTAAGAGATAAACTTTGCAAATTACATTCCAATTTCCCTTACTCTTAAGTGATACAGCCTTAGGTGAAGTTACTTAACTTTGTGCTTCAAATTTCTAGAGGCACCATGTCATGTGGATACTAATTAAAGTACCTTAGGATGTTGTGAGAAATAAATCTTGACATATATGTGTCTAAATACGTATTTATATCACACACACAGCATCAAGTAACACTGGGATTTCAAAATATGAATTTCCAGGGGACACAACAAGCGTTCAAACTATAGCATCTGATATTCAAAGCATTAAGGCTTGTGTTCAGGGTAGTTCAAATGCTGGGACACATCCATCTTTCCACCTTGGACACACTTCCCCTCATGGATCTCTTCAACAACTTTGCTAATTGGGTTGTTCTCTCTTCTTGGTTAAATACAAAATAAGACCTTAAGCAGGTCAATAGTAGTTAAAATTGTGGGTGTAGTTACAATTGTCTGTGTGTTTGAATGCTCACCATTTAATATCAGCATCATAAGTAGTTTTAAAAATATAAGGACAAGGCAATAATAAAACTAGTGCTGTAAAACAAAACATAAACATTAACTCTTTAAGGGGTACATCCAGGGTATGACTATTTCAAGGGTTTTTTTTTTATGTTAAGTACACATCACATCAGTACAATAATTTAGTTGCAAAGCAACTCATTTATGAAGTTATGGTCTTCCAAATTAATACTTATATTAATTAATTAATAAAATATTATTATTTCTTCTTTCATAAGAAAACTGTTGGTGAACTTTCCTTATGGAAATGGCTCATGGTGGCTAAGTCCCAAAACAATGAAGGAGTGGAAAGGCTACAAGCTGAAGTTGTCACCTGATCTAAAATCTGCTGTTTACCATCAAGCATATAAACTACCTAATGGATCTCATTCTTGTTGTCTAAAACAATTTTTCATTTGTTACAATAATTTTATTTGTAATTCATAAATCTTGGATTGATATTATACAATCATGATATAGCTTGCCTTCAGAGAAAAATTGTATAGTAATAATAGATAACCTTACCATTGAACTGATTTCCTAGAGGACTTCCGAGAAGATGAAAGGGAATATTTTTGGCTTCCAGTTGGAAAGATACCCCTTTTCCTTTCAACATTTTATCCATGTCCTGGATAAATTTTAGCTCACTGCAATCCAAATGCTTGATCATTCCAGAATTAGTACCAGGGAAAGGGTGAATGGAGATAAAATTCACCTTACAAGGTTAGATATAGAGAAAATGAATGGGAAAAATCCATTTCTCTTTGGGATCCAGGGAGAGGGAAGGTAACGTTTGCAAGTTAATTTCTTATGTAAGTTCTACTCTGAGACAAGTGGCTCCGACCTCGTAACTGCTTCACTTTATAGAAGAGGAGATCATGTTGTGAACATAATAAATGGAGGATGTCCTCCTACTGCAAAAATATAAAGCCCTGAGAATATGCAAATAAAGGTTTCCAGACACATACCCTCTTTCCCTTCCTTTCCCTAACTGATCTTCCAGCACGAGCATGTGATGTCAATCAATGATGGTCCACAATTTGTTAAGGAGGAAACATCCTCTGCTTATTTTTCTACTCTGGGACCTACGTGGAGTCCGGAAATTGCAGCTTCATCTGCTGATTTTGCCAGCCTCCCATTCCTGGTATTAATCAAAGACTGGTTAAATGACAGACTGCAGGAGGAGTCAGTTACACTCAGGTGATAGCCCGGAACTGCAATCCCAGAGGTGAGACTCTGCTTCCCAGCTAATGAATAGAGGAATGAGGATATTCCCAGGGGAGTCAATGAATATAATCTACCCTGGGACTCCCTCAAGCTGGATCTCCAACCTCAAGCTTGACCAGCATTTCTAAATGGAACTTTTTCTCATGATTTGTTGATCATCAATCATCCTCCTTTGCTCTGGTTCAGATTTGTCATTCCTAAAATTCTAGAAATTTAAAGCTGAATGAAATGGAACAGGCTTCTGACAGGAAGATTTTTATCAGCTCCAACTTATACATTATCAGCTCCAATTACACACAGATAACTTTGGGAGCCACTAGGACTCATAATAGAAATGGTCATCTAGGATACTAGTTGCTCAGATACAGAAGATGGCACTCCTGGAAGGATTCCCTTTTGTCCCCTTCCCCCTCTCCCCCCGCCTTTTCAGGGCATTGGCGCGCACACAATTTCTTCTGTTTGGACTTCTCCCTTTGCTTTTATTCAAATTATTTATCATCATTCAGTGTCTCCTTTTGGAGATCTTGCTTTCTTGCTTCACTAAAGGACAAGCCTTCTAAGAAGCAGATGCTAGGAGAAATTGAACATGCAAGATAGGTATCAGAGAAAACACTTGTGAAGAGAAAATGATAACAGCTCCTCCTAGGAGAGAGGCTGGGTGAACTATCCCTGCAATGTAGTTCTGATCTGGGAGAGAAGGAAAGAAGGTTAAATACCTTTAGAATGGTAAGAGTAAGGGGAATCTGGCCATAGGGGAGTCCCGTGGCCACAGCCTTGAGGATTCAAACACCTCACATGCAGGCTTGCCAAGTTTAGCACCTGATTGAGAACAGCCCCTGGGAACTGTGACGTCAGGGCAGACAAAGTGGAGGCTGTAAGAGTAAGAGCAAATCTGGAAACAATGATGACCATATCCACCCCCTCTACTTTCCTTCTTCATCTTCTTGCTCTATTTTATTGTCTTCCCAGAACTGTCAGCAAAAATATTTTTATTATTTATTCATTGATACTTCATCTCCCTCACCAGGCTGAAAATTTCATGAAGCAGAAACACTGTTTATCTTCGTATCAGGCACACAGTAGGTATTCAGTAAATGTGTTTTGACTTGTTAAAAGGCTGAATCAGATATTGACAAATAGATCCTCTCTCAACCCAAGCACATGACAGATGCTCATAACTAGCCTGTATGTGTGGTATCTCAAAATTCTCTTTCACCTGTATGGACACTGTGGTCTCCTTCCTTAGCAGCTATGTTTTCTTTCTTTTGACATACATTATCCAACATGAACTGGAAAACCCTTTAATTGGCTCAGTTGATGTATTGCAACTAAACACAAACCCCAACTGACACCAGCCAATGAGACCAGGTTAATGTTAAACTTTGGAAGAATTGTAACATTTATAAAATGCTTACTTCGAAATGAATAGCATTATAGATCACTCATTCTTAGTACTTAAGTGTGCAGTGGATACTTCCTAGCTCAGTTTAATGATCCAGTTCTTTCATTTTGCCCGAGATTTCACATCCATCCAAACTGTTCTGGCTATTTTAAAGATTGACATTACTCACAATTCAGACATTAACAGGGTACTCTTTGTCTCCATAGGTTTTTCAAGCCATTTGGGCTGTGCAAGAAAGTCTATATCACTTATACTTTTTCTCTCCAGTTCTTATTAATTATTTCTTTTCCATAAGATAAAAACTTTATGAAGAAACTGGGGTTGGTACTAAGTTCTGCATGTACAGAATGCTGAGTAAGTGTCCAATAAGTGATGATTCTAAATATATACTGTGAAAGTAAAGCATGGGAAAATTTTAATTCTCATCAGAATCTACCTTTTTGTACTATTTTATGCATGTGAATGAAACTCACCTTAGTTTACCATGGATATTAGATCTGGTTTTTGAGACCTACCTCTATGTGAGCTTCTTTGTATCCTCCAAGTTACTACATTTTCACCCTTCCATGTATCTATGGGTTTATTTGCTTTAAAAATGAGATTGGTACATTATAATTATTGATGGTTATCCTATTTACTGCTTCCTATAATCCTCCCACACACATAAAACAAACTCAGTCTTACTTCTTTCAATGATTCTCAATCGTCTTTACCCTTAGAATGAAATCCTAACTTACTATTGGTCTCATCTTCTAGCTCTACCTTACCTCATTGAGCTTGTTTGTGTTTATTTCACAGCTCTCAACTTAAGCTTGCCACACTGAATTCCTTTTTCATCTCCAGTCCCCCTTCCTTCTTGAAGTTGCCCACCCCTTCTCCCTCTACTCCCTTCTCTCACTCTAATCTGGTTTGCTCCAGTCAGCGCTTTAAGCTTCAGCTTAAAAAAAAATCACTACTTTGGGAAAACTATCTCTGATCTCCCTTCCAACCAGGCTCTACTCCATGCACCTCTTCTGATCTCTCCTATTCTCTACATTTCCATCACTGGTGACATCACACTTTGTGACAAGTTCATAGAAAGCTAAAAATCTCAACTGGTTTATTGTATAATGGGGGGGCTTACAGAGGTCCTGATCATAAACATATTTACTGAAAAAAAGGAAAAGCAGGATAAAGGAATAAAGACTTAAAAATAAGACAATGGGCCCCAAATGGAGCCCTAAAGCCAAGTCCCACCCCAAAGTGACCCTTAAGTTGGGGGTCTCTCCCAGGCAGGCAATTCGAGAGGTGAGACTGAACCAGTCACCACCAGCTAGGTCATCTGCATGGTTACCTGGGCGAATCTTGTCATGCCTGGAAGGAACATGACTTTACAGTAACCAACCCACTGTTTGTTTTTTTTTTTTCTACCTAGTGTCACTTCCTGTCCCACTCACTCTTCTAGAATATTCATTTTGTATGGCTCCTAGGAGCTCCTTTCTGCCTGCTAGATGCTGCCCAATTTGAACTGATTTTTGCTCCAATAAACTCTTAAACTCTAAAGATGCCTCTGTTTATCGTTAAACAGTTCTAGTGTCAGAATCAAGAACCGAAGGAAGCCCAAGGAGCTCCTCAGGCATCAGCAAGAAGGCAAAGGGCACAGCTGGCATCTGACCCTCTGTCCCCTTCCTGTTTCCTCTGCAGGGGGGAGAGCAAGTCCTTCTAAGACCCTTAGACCTACTTCTTGTGTTTGAGTTAGGAGTTTTCGGACAATTTTTGAGCATGTTTTCCCCACACTTGAGCTTGACTTTGAAAGTGGATTAGGTCCTGGGTTGGACTGGATCCAACTTGGAAAGTAGACTTAAAATCCAGATTGGTGCAAAATTAGAGTCAGGTTCTCTTTGTTAAAAAGAACAAAGTTTTCTGGGTGCATTTGTCTTTTTTTGTTAAGAAATTGTGAAAGTTTTTACTTTTATTAAGCAAAAAAATGTCACTTACCTGGGAAGCAGATTATTTTGTCTTACCAAGATAATGCTCAGTGCTTTATGATATCCTTTATTGCTCAAGAAAACCCAGATTTTTTCAATATTGAAAGAGGTAAGTTTTGTTCAAGATCTTGTAACCTATACTTAACTTTAAAATCTTAGTCCTGGCTCAGTTAAAACCCTTGTAATTTCCCAAGAGTGGAGAGCAATAGGGGTGACTTTTGCTATTTTAATGACCTAAGACAAAACCTAAGGGATAGCTCTGGTTTCGGGGAAGCTGATTAGAGGGTTGGGATTTTCTGTCTCACCTGATTCTCAAGGGAGGAAAGGACAGACAATTAGCGTCTATGGCCCTGGTCAACAATTTAGCCAATCATACATGTGTAATGGTACCACTATAAAACTCATCAAAAGGAGTGTTTAAAGACAAGATGGAAAGGTCCTTAAGGACTCCCAAACCTGCATGTTCTAAAGGGGTCCAGTCATGCAACTGCAAAAAGACAAAGGAAAATATTAGAATTATTGTGATGCATAAGAGAGAAGAGGTTGCTAGAAAAGTATCTCAAACTCCCCATCTCCTCATGGGCAAATGCCTGGCCAAAGAGTGTTGATCTAAAGTGGGGCCAATGAAGCCTGAAAGCTTTCCCAAGTGTCAAGCACCTTCCTTACCAAATATAAGGATGGGTTCTGAAGAAGTTTCCTCCAAAAAATTGGAACAAAAGGAGAAACCACATCAAGATAATGGCTCCCACTGTCAGCCTTCCCACAAGTCTCTTATATGTCTATATGTCCCTCGTCCACCTATCCCTTTCCATACCTTCTTCCCAGCAGTTCTGGTTCTAATTTGGGGAGCAGAAGAAAGAACTTTCACTTTTAACCCAACTAGCCACTCAGCTCCACCTGTCATTAAGTGGGGCAAAGAGTATGGTACCTTCCCTCCTATAGGGATTCCAGGGATCTTACAATTACAAAGTCAGAGCATTTCCAGTTGCCACTACGCTGGGTCCATACTTCAAGGGCACAGAAACTCCTTTGTTTAAAATATTACCCTCTGTAGCTCTTTGTCAGGTGTTTAATCCATATCCTTTAATATTCCTTCTAATAAATTGGTGAGTTAGTGAGTAAACTAGATCCCTGAATTCTGTTAGAACCTCAACAAATTAACTGAACCCCGTGCCATGGGAATCAGGGGAGAACAATATTGTCAGACTGATCTCTTCACTGTGGAATCCGATGCTCTCCTGGGGAGAATGTGTCAGAATTGAATTGCATTATATAGGATCCCCCACCCCAAGTTGGTGTCAGAGAATTGCCTGGTGGTGTAGGGGTGGGGCAAAAATGACTCACGTTGAAATTAGAGTCAGAATATTAGTGGTTCATTAGATATCTTAACCATTGTAAGGAAATTGTACTTGTTCCGTTGGGTTATAGTAGAGAAAAGATACCATACATTCACCGAAATCATCTCATAGTATCCTTTAATATAGCCCCCCCCCCAAAAAAAAATCAAATACTCTTTTTAAAGAGAAAGCCAAGTTCAGCAGTGCATTTTGCTACTGATGCATGCAGGGATACCAGGCTCGCTTGAGTCACAGATTTTATTTATTTATCTATTTTTTTCTTTTATTTTTTGAGACTAGGTCTCACTATTTTTGCTCGTGGAACCGCAGGCTCTCATTGCCCGGGATACCACAGACTCAAGCAATCCTCAGCCTCAGCTTCCCAGGTAGCTGGGTTTACAGATACGTGCTATTTTTTGGAACTAGGTCTCGCTACAGGCCCCAGGCGGGACTCGAACCGTGATCCCAAGCCCTGGCCGCTTCATAAGGCTGAAGCTTACAGGCACAAGCCACCATGCCCGGCCTGAGCCTGAGCCACCGCGCCTAGCCTGAGTCACAGATTTTAGTGGAACAATAAGAAGCCAATTCTGAGCCACTGAATGATGTCCTGAATGAATTCCACCCCCACCTCCACACCTATGAGCTCTCAGGTACTGAAGACAACAGCTCTCAGCATTACAAGAACCTGACTTCCTGAAAGGGGGGCTGCTGGGAACTGGAGGTGGAGTTAAACAGCCATGCTTGGATTTTAACAGAACACATTTGTGCCTGATTCTTGCTTGCTTTTTTGGTTCTGACTTGCACCTGGTGCTGCTGGGCAGAGATACATTGGAGGAAACACATAGAGGGAACACAGAGAATGATGGCATATAGAGATGCTTGTAAGAAGAGTGTGAAAGGCATGCGGGGAGGCTGTTCTTGGCATTTGCAGAGAAAATGGCAGCTGCTATCTTGATTTCCTATTGGATCATGTGGCACATCATGAATTTTGAGTTTCTCCTTCTGTCCCAGCTCTCTTGGACTTGCCTAACTTCTTTCTTGTGGTTCCATGTTAGAAGATACCTAAAACTGTGACAAGCTGTTGGGCTTTAGTGGCCCCACTTTAAATGGAGCCTGTTTGGTAGGGCTTTGTGCACAGGGGCATAGGTGATTTTGGTAGTTTAATGGGAATCTGTTTTATGGAATCCTTTCTTTCTTTCTTTTTTTTTTTTTTGAGACTAGGTCTCACTATTTTTGCCCATGGAGCTGCAGGCTCTCGTTACCCAGGATACCACGACTCAAGCGATCCCCAGCCTCAGCTTCCCAGGTAACTGGGATTACAGGTGCATGCCACCAAGCCCAGCTATTTTTTTGGAACTAGGTTTTGCTATGGGCCCCAGGCGGGACTCGAACCGTGATCCCTAGCCCCGGCCGCTTCATAGGCTAAAGCTTACAGGCACAAGCCACCTTGTCCGGTCTCTTCTTTTTTTCTTAATGCATATCAATTCTATTAAAAAATGTTCACACTAAGAGGTGAAAGAGGTTTTCATGTCCTTTGTGTGTACAGATAGTTCAATTCCTTTTTGGCGGACACATCCTTGAACAGTTTGGGGTCCTCAAGTACCCCGTGGTCGCAGTCTTAACAGTCAGAACATTTCTTATACTCTTCCTGTTTAACTATATCTCAAGGGAGCTTTAGGTACAAATCAAATCTACCAACCAGAAGGTCACTAAACTGTGATTTGATCACATCTTTGTTGTATAGCTTTGGGCTTCTTGTACCCCCTCTCTGAGTCTTGATTTTAATAAACATGAGATGAATATGTTTAAATAGACACTCTCTTTTAACTCATTTTGTTATCTTATGTTTCCAAGGCTCCCATTCGCTCTGGGGAAGGGCATCCACATCCCTCCATTCTTAACTTGCCCCACCTCCTTTGCCCCACCCCTTCAGCAAAGTGTATCTTCTTGGACCCCAGAAGTAGTATAAGGCAGTCAGACACTCTCATTTACCCACAACCATTTCCGTCACCGAGACCCAGTATATCCAGTGGCAATTTACCACACGTCGTTAATATGTTTGTTAAATTTTGTTGGCGGAATATGAAGGTTCATCAGCAAGTGCACACACAGGGAAAGCATATTGAAATGAGCATTACAGATCTGTCAGGCTGGAGTTTATGGCCTTTTCTCAGTACTACACTGTAAGTAAAACAGGCCCTGATTGAGTCAGTCCTCTCTGGGGTACTCATTTGCTAAAGTGTGGGGAATTTTAATGCTAAGTTTATCTGCCTGCATTAGGCAGGAGTGTGTGGGGGGTGGGAGGCAGGCAGATTGCTTTGGCTTAGGGGTATTATAGACCAGCCTGCAAGTTCCACAGACACCAGGAGGGAAGCTTTCAGTGGGTTTGGTCTCTTATCTTCTTATTGTCTTATAGATTTTGGAGATGTTGTGCTCTAGAGTTTTAATACCTAGCTTGCAAAGACTCCTTTTAAAGCCAATGCATTGAAATGCAATGGAAATACTCACTGAGGAATGGCACTGAAAAAAAGAACAATGAAGAAAAAGTGAGATGAGAGATTCATTAAGATCTCAGTTACTAAAATGATTGATGGAAATATCCTTATAACTTTTCTCCATTGCAGGTAACTTGCAGGAAATGTGAGAATCCCTCACTGGGAACTGTATTCTCTGAATAGCACTTAGCTGAGGCCAAGGCTTGTCTAAAGGGATGACAAAGCTTTATACATCCAAATTAATGCACTGGGAAAATGAATTTTGGAAACAAGATTTGTGTTTCTTCTTTTAGGCAAAGCAACACGTCTGGCATGAAATAAGGGGAGGGAATTTCCCCCCAAGAGAAGAGATTGGCTTCTCTGATTGTGGGAGAGGCAAAATTTTGTCAGCAGGTGGTTCAAAGAGGTTGCCCTGATTCAGCCTCAGGTGCTATTAGCATTAACAGATAGTTATCTGGCGCAGGTAAAGTCAATCACTACCATTTCTTCCTCCTCAGCAGGAAGGCTTATCTCTGACTTTTTCCGTGAACAGCACTTGGTGTGCTAGGAGCTGGACTCTCTTTCACATTCCGGCTGAGTGCAGCTTTGGGTCACCTGGCTAATGTTGGGGCCTCCACATTCCAGGGACTTGGAGCCCAGGTCATTGGGCATTCCAGAGACATTCCAAAGCTGCAGGTCATTCATTATGCCAAGGTGAGTTTGTCAGCCTGCAGAGTAGAGAGCATTATTCTGCATTCTCTGAGACTGTAAACTGTAAGGAAGATGTAACTCCACTGGTGTGAAAAAGAGGGGAATAGAAAGAAGGGGAGAGGAAATAAAAATGAACTGCAAAAAAATACTCAGTACGTAGTAGGGTGGGGAGAGAATATGTGACATAAATTCAAAAATAGAAATTATTTTGTGAGAGGAGAAAGGCAAGTAGAAATACAAATCAGATAATGGAAGCATTGCTCTGTCGTAATGAACAAGAAGCAAGCTATAACACAACAATCCGGCACACCAGCTCGAAAATCAGTCAAAATTGGGTTCAAATTCTGGTTTGGCTCCTTACTAATTGGGTGACTTTGAGTGATTTCTTTCTCCTTTTTAAACATCAGTTTTATCACTGGCAAATGGTGATAGGAGGATGAACTACTATTGTTCGATGACATCTTTGAAAGTATTTAACACTGTCCTTGCATCAAAGAAAATACTCTGTAGCCTATTATTATTAAGTTGACGAGAAGACTCATGAACTGTAAAAACAATAATAGTGATAACCCTTATAATGTCACTAACATCCATTCAGTTGATCCTCTACCATTGCCAAGCACTATGTTAGGCACAGAAATTATTTTGTTACATCTGGACAGAGTGGAAATGGACTGCAACTAAATAGCCACAGATTCAATCCAGATCAACAGCACTTCACTTTTGCCACTGAGGAGACTGTGACATATATTTAAATAACCACAGATGCTTAAGAAGAGAACACCTGCCTCTAATGTCCATCCAGAGGAACTAAGAACATGAAAGAGAAGCATGTTCTTAACATGCATGTGGGATGGCCCTCTCTCAGGACAATAACCTTAAACATGAGCACATGGGGAAGGGTGGTCTCCTCAATTTCACACTGTGCTGTTTCCATGTTCAAGTCCATCAGAATGAGTGTCAGAAGTTGCATATGGAATGAAGAAGAAAGTGAGATGGAAGAGATTGATAACAATTAGAGAGTGGTCAACACACAGAACGGGGACCCCCACAGAACATGATCTGAAATGGTCCAATGTAATGTGATTATGAACATCCTTATTTAGCTTGGCAAGGAAATAATCACAAATATCTAGCAAGGAAGATGAAACTTGATTCCAAAGCGAATGTGACAAACAGCAGGGGTACAGGTGATAACATACGAATCTATTTATGTGGGATCATCATCATCTATTAGTCATAAGTCTCCTGAGACATTCCAAAGAGGTTAGGAGACTGTGTCACAGATGAATGGCCAGCTATTGACCACCTTCCAGTGTGCCAAAGGGGGTGAGACAAGATAAAAAATTGTTCTTTTTATCTCATAGCTCATCTCTCATCCTGTTCCCACGTCTCTCAGACGAGTAGTTGAGGGCAGATAAGGAAGGACCCTGACCACTATGCTAGGCATTTGAACCTAAAGTTTTGAAGGAATGAAGAAAAATACCAGGATTTTGACTTGCTTTACTTTTTGTGACTTTTGTTCCTAATGATAAATGATAGCATCTGCCTTTATAGATCTCCCAGTAGAATCCTCAGATCCTGGAGTAGAATACACACATAGGGCAAATCAAGACCCACCATCCAGGATGGGAAGTTTGCCATCTCTCTTTCAAGGGGCAAAGCTGGTGAGTCAGAGTATGAGGAGTGGTGGAAGAGTCATGCATGTGTCAAAGACATCGCCTTGACCACAGAGATCTCAGAGTGAGCTGCCTTTCTGGGAGAAACCAGGGTTTTAAGCCCAGGATACCCACAGAGACACTGTCTCAGCCAGTCAAGTCACACGCAGAAGAAGGTTTCAGTGTGTGTTGGGTTGGCCTTGGCAACTGCGGAGACTACTTCAGGGGTTTACAGAGTGTGGCCTGTGAAAGCACTGGGGAACTTGTTAAAAGCAGATTCTGTGATTTTCACCGGGAGAAGATCTCCCCTGAGCCATTCTCAGTGGCCTCGAAGAAATAAAGGTCAAAGTTTCTATCACAGGATTCAGAAGAAAAACAGAGAATAAGATTGGAAAGGGATTCGTGAGAAACGTCTTACTATCCTTCCAAACATTTGTTGACTCTCTGCTACTCAAAAGGAAGGACAACAGGCTTTAGGGGGAAAAAAAACACAGTAACTTTCTTGCAAGGGGGGTCTCTGTGTGGAAAGTCTGTTGTTTGTAACATTTGGGGCCTTAAGCAAAGCATACAGAAATAATGAGTCAAAACTTAGACACAGAGTAAAATCTTTATTTAAAATTAGAAATGGGAACAAATTACTATGCTAATCTGTCAACAACACTGAGGTGCTTAGGATTTTTCATTATAACCTGCCTATGACACCTTTATAACACTGCCCATGTTTCACCGCTGTACTTTCAATATTTATATCTAATGCTGTCTTAATATTGTTTCTACAGAGGTTAGACAGTTAACTGAGAGGTTTTTTTTTTCCCTCTAAAGGCTATTAATTTCTTAATTGAAATAAAAGTTCCCTTCAGTGTCACCACTCATTATTGAATATTTGTAGGTAAATATTTAGCATTGCTGTCGATTTAGGAAAATTATCAGAGAATTTCTGGCTTTTCATTTGTCTGATGATGCATCTTAAATCTTCTCTGAATTGATAATGCTCATTTACCAGTTTATGTCCCAGCTTCCTAGCAGATTGACATATTATGACTTTTATTCTAACCTTGTCATATCTTCAGTTCATGTCAAAACAGCAAGCACCAAATGAAAAATAAAGATTTGATAGGGGCAGGCGATTCTGACCAAGGAAACAAATAGACAAAGATGCAGTGTAATAGAACGAAGAAGCATAGATGTAAGATAGAGTGTGGTTCACAGTCAACCATGAGACTTGAAGATTGTCTGGCTGCCAGAAAGGGACATCTGTAATGGGCATTAAGCACTGGCAAGTGACTGCAGACATATTAGCATATTGCCAAATTCTGGAAACAATACCTATTGACTGATTACTAAATTTACAACATGGCAACGATGTGGGATGCTAAGATCCTAGAAGCAAGGACTTTTAAGAATCTTACCTTTTTACTAATGAGTGGACTCTCATTGACACAACATAAGTAGTCACAGAAAGGGTGATGGTAATGTGAAAATGTCCTCCACCAACCCCCACTAAATAGATACACAATTAAAATTCTTCTTAGCTGTGTGCCAGAAAAAAATGCACACCTTTGGCCCTGAAGTGAAAAATGTTATGCAGCAAAGTCAGAGTAAAAGGAGGCATTAATCTTGGTCAATTATATAGTGGAATAGTCTCCTGTGAAAATTCTTAGGGGGAAAAAAAAAAAACAACAGAACCACCACGTGATCCCATCGCTGCTGTAACACCCCGGGGTGCTGAAGCTTAAACTCCATTTGCCTCCTGGGACATCTGCCTTTGCTCCCTGTGGTTTCCATGGAGCTCAATTCTAGTTAGAGGAGACGGACAACAAACACATGAACCAAATGATAAATAGACACTATTGGATAGTTACTGTTCTAGGAAGAAAATCAACTAGTCTATATGAAAATGAGTTTCTGCAGGCAGAGAAGAAACATTCCATAGACGTGGGGGTGCAGGATCCGGGAAGACGGAGCTGAGGGAGTTACCTACGAGCTGAGGTCTATATCAGCAGAAATTCAAATGTCCAGATCTGCAGACCTGACCAGGAGGCAGAGAACAGGGTTGTAGCTAGATCAGACCCCCACAGGCAAATCCATGGGAGAGCGATGCTATCACTGCTGTGACATCCTGGACCCAATTCAAGATCCCTGCTGCTAACTCAAGGATTGGGTGTGAGGATTCACTTTGGATATTCTTGATATATAGGAACAGAGGCAGTTCTTACTGTCTCCACTCAGTGCCTGGTCAAGTGAGTCCATGTTTTTAATTACCAAAATGTCATAAGCCAAGTATTCTGTCCAACTGTTAGGCTTCCATTTCCTTACATGAAGGCAATCCTGACAATTGGATTGTTCACAACTCATTTCAGATGATAAGGTTATTTAAAAAATAAAAGTTCAAAGATACCAATCAGGCAAGTTCTCCATATTATTTAGATTCCATGTCTCAAAATGATCCATCAATTAGTCAACTAATGTATATCCATAAGTATGAAACTGGGTCAAAATGGGACTAACGCCTCCAACCAACAAGTCACATTTACAATGCAGCTTCTGCCACCCAGGTTGCCTCAGGTTCGTACCACCCACACATAACAGTTGCCAGTCAAATGCAATTTTACAGAGTTTTATTTACAACGGAAATTAACAGGGAAAACAAAAAGTCTTTAAAGCCACAAGTGGCCAGTTATCTTACCCCAGTCATCATTTTCGTCCCAAAGGTCCCAATGACACATGGCCATGGTGGTGCCCCTTTGCCCCTCCAAACCTGAGGCAGGCACTCTGCCGAGTCCAGTCTTTTCCCAACATCTTCTCTTTGCTTCTTTTCTCTCCAGTGTTCCGAGCTGTTCCACTTCTCCAAGGTGCTTCAAACTTTTTTTAACAAATGCTGATGCATAAATCAGCTTTCCAAATCCCAGGTACAAACTTACTCTTTCAGGAAGCTTCCTCCCAGCCTGGCCATGGGATCTTGACTTGCCTGCCATTCTCATGTCTCCCCTCTCCCAAAAGTCTCTCTCCTCAGTCTGTGCTTCTTTCCTTTTATCTCCTTTTTTCCTTCTCCTGATAATCAAAGGCTCCAACCAATTTCCCCTCACACACCCCCTTAGTGTTACATTTTCCCTTCACCACCTGGGATTTGCAACTAAGTAGAAGAAGGAAGTACCCTTATCCTGCTTACCTCTGTGTTTTTCAGACACAGCTAATGGCATCAATACCTAAATTTTAATACTGCCTATGATGGGGTCCTGGTTTCAAGTAGAGCACGAGAAAAGACACGTGCTATGCAGACTTATATATTTGTTTACTCACTATTTTATGTACATTACAAATACATGCACAAGACATACAGATTTTAAAAGTCATTAAAAATAAATGAAAACATAGGGTTCAGGTTTGTTTTCTATACCTCAAGGGATGATGGTGTATGTGTTTTGAAGAAGTTCTGTTCTCTTTGCAGACAATGTGTCCGTTGCATGACATTCAATTTAAATACAGAGTAACTGAGCACAGAGATGAGAAATGAGAAAACAACTATGAGGACCCACTCTCACCAGTATGTTCAGGTTCTTTAACATAAAGTCAGTTTCTAGAGATGCAGTCTTTTCACTTGTTGTTTGTTAAAATTCTAAAATTGACATATGCTTGCATTTACTCTTTGCATTGTTTTCCCTTATTCCCCAGAGACACAGGCTAGGCTTCTGATCTCCTCTCAAAAGTGAGAAATCCGGGATCAGCAAACCTCCCTGACCAGGATCCTAGCAAAAGAGTAAACTCCCTGAAGTTCATAGGCTCAAACTGAACTCTATCCATTTCCCTCTAGGATTCCCAGACAGACACAGGCTCCCAGCCTGCTTAGAAATGCGGTGCTGCGCTTCTCAATAGCACTTTATGACACATTTCTCAAATCAAATTTTAAAGCATAACTGAGTGGAATTAAATTAATGCCGTCTGGTAATGTCAGCAGCACTGAGCTGCAACAGGCTGGCTTAACTCTTAAACCTTTTAGAGCTTTATGATACATATTCAGTCCCTAGCATTACTGAGAGAATCTGTGTACACCATGCAAGGCCCTTGTGTGAGAATTTGTGTGTGTTGTGTTGTGTGTGTGTTGCGTGTGTGTGGTGGTAGTGATAGGGTGTGCCCCCCCCCCCCCATTGTCTCCTGTTTTAAGATTGCAGATTTCAAGGACAGGTATGCTAAAATGGGGGAATGACCTTAGCTGGAATTTCCCTTCAGGGGGATGCAGGGGGAAGAAAGAGGTGAAATAGTCAAGGTGAAACAGATTTCCTGGAAGGCGGGAAATCAGGGTATATAAAGGGTGTGCAAACAAAGAGAAGGATTCGATTCGATTCAGGATGCAGGATTCGATTTGATTGGGATTCCAATATGGAGAGGAGATGGGAATCGGCCATCTTGTAAAGATGTGAGCCATGTGAGCTTGGCCATGTGGCCACCGAGGGCCTGCAACCCTTGACTGACCCAGGCTGGCAGCATGTGTGCTGAATGCAGTTAAGGAATTTGCAGATTTGAACTCCGTGTTGGAGTTTGTTTTGCTGAGTTTGATTTGTGTCTGAAAGAGGCTGTGCAAAGTTAGGCCTGAGAAGAAAGTGAACTTTGCTGGTTTGACACCATGGAGTTCCTGCTACCTGAAGGTGACAAGGAGAAGACAGCGTGGAAACCAAGGGAGCAGCCTAAGGAACATGTCTTCAAGCGTCTGGAGATGGACTCTGTCTGGACATTGGTGAGATGATCAGGACTGAGAGACTGAGGATATTTGGGGCAATCTGGGAAAAGACTTTGGACACTACTGAGAAAGGTTTTGGACAATGTTGAAGTATTCTGAGTCTTACATGTTTCTTTTGTAATTATTAGGATAATTAGAAATCACTTTGTTAGAAATAAATTAGTCTGCACTGCACTGATAGTCTTACATTGGTTTGGTATTTTGG
>PVHY01000784.1:85017-142159 GCA_004024945.1 Uropsilus gracilis | reverse complement strand
ATGGTAGGGGTGATCAGTGAAAATGCTAATGAAGAGTGTGTAGCCTGCTTTGGAGAGAGAAGCAGGCAGATAGATAGCTGTATCCAGTTAAGGTTAAAGGTAGATGCAAAGGAACTGCTTCGGAGAGAGAAGCAGGCAGATAAGTGTATACAGTTAAGTAAAGACAGAAAGTCTCTTTTTACCCTGTTTCAGTAGTAGGTGATGCTTGTGTATGGCTGAGCAGTCTGAGCTCATAAAAGCACTCTCTCTCTCTCTCTCTCTCTCTCTCACACACACACACACACACACACACGATGATCACATTTTGAGCTGACATTGCATTCCCCTTTATTTTTCACCAAGTGTGTTTAGCTTCATTGTATAATGTCATCATAGTGCTCATCCTGTGACGAAAACACTCAAGTTTTTATCTCCTACCTTTTTACCCCTAACTTGAAACCAACTGCCTGACTCCAGAGTCAGTATTCTCTATACTCATTAAGTTTTCTAATGTTGATAATACCCCCTGTCTTGTCATAGTTCCCTCAGTCTCTCGGTTGCTAAACCCAATACCCCATTTGTAATTCTCATTTTACTTGAGTTAAGAGCAACATTCTACCTGCCATCACTTCTTCATTGTGGAAACTTGTTTTCTTCACTTAATGCCCACATACAAGCCCTTTTTCTTCCTACATCACCCAGTATTCTTCGTGTCCTTTCTGGGGCCTCCTTGCTGTCTTATGTCTAAACACTGAATAATCCATGGCTCCCTTCCTATGTCTAAATTCACCCCTGCATCAATCTTGTGTAGTCCGTGATTTGTATGTCATTTTATAATAGTGACATCTCAGCTTGCCTCTTCAGGAAACACGGGTCTTCAGGTCTCCACACCCAACTTTTCCAGGCACCTGCATTTGGAGCTGCACAAGACATAGCAAACACAGCCCATATGCCAATCTTGGTGCCACAATACTTGGTGCCCAGTGTCTTCCCCATGTTGGCAAATACAAATTGATCCTTTAAATTTCTTGGTTCAGATGCTAGTACTGCCCTTGACTGCTTTCTCCGCATGTCATACCTCTTCCTGTTCAGATTCTCAGGACTCTGAGACTCAGGACTCCCACCTGGCTTCAAGAAGACATCATCTTTTAATATGGGTTATTCCTTTGAAAAGGTGATTTACATCCATCCCTTCTTTAGTGGATGCTGATCTCACTCACAGAGTAAGAGTGTTAAAGTGACTTATGGGGTCTCAGGCTGCTTTATTCCTAATAAGGGCATAACTTCTAATCTCCTTCTGGTTCACTTCAATTCAGTCAAATTCATTTTATTTTATTTTTATCTTTTGCTATTCAAGAACATCCACCTACTCACTGCACCCAGTCACATCTCAGGACATTTGAACATTCTGTTGTTTTGCTGGATTTTTTTAAATTTTTATTTTTGGCCTGTGGGATGATTCCCCATATTATATCATTATTATAGCATTGCTGTTACAGTATCAATCACTTCCTGACATTATAATCTCCCATTTTTTAATCAAAAAAATTGTTACATCATTGTTGCCCCCAAGTTCTCCCACCACCACCAAATGACCCATACCCCATCACCATATTCCTGTGTGTTTCTCTCTCCTCTGTTTAGAACCCCACCCGTCCTCACCTTTGCTGTATGTTTCATTTCTATGATCAGCTTGTTAGTTTTGACTATTTCTAGTCTTTTTTGGGATGTAGTTATATTCCACCTATAAGTAAGAACATTCAATTTTTTTTAATTCATTAATTTCTCCATTTCTATCTATTCTTCCCACCAGATTATAAACTTTACAAGGACATACAATGTCTAAGCCCTGGTCCCCAATTTTACAATAGTGTGTAGCATCATTTAATTGCATGAATAATTTATTCATCCTCATAGCATGAACTATATTTTCCAGTTTTTTTCTTGTACATTATTCTGTATTAAGCTTTGAAAGAATCCTGAGAAATAAATAAGGCAGACATTTTTCCTATTTAAAAAGTGAGTCAACAAAGATTTAGTGAATTAAGTGATTTGGTCAAAATCACTCAGACTGGAGGAAGAAGCCCAGATTAAACTCTCAATGCCCACCTATCTAAATTGTTTCTTTTCCTCGACCTAATGATTTCTGTCACAAGTGCGAGGACACACATGACAATATGTAATCAGATTTAGCATGCAACGTTTGGTATATCACTACTTGGGTTCAGTCTCTGGTCTACCTATGTCTATAGTGGTTGTTAGTTAAGTTTCTGTTTTCTCTTCCATACTAGAGTGATAATCACAGTGTCTTAACTAATGGGTCATAATCTATCCAGTAAGATAAATGTGTAAAAATTATAGCACTAAGTAAGCATTCCAAAAATTGTAATAATGAATATAAAAGATGGTTTATAGCAAGAGAAACATGAGTTTGAAGATAACCAAACTGTTCATGCAGAGACATAACCCACATTTCTACTCCTTGAAGGGATATGTGAACATTAGAAACTTCATCTTCTGTTTAGGGGTGTACCATATTCCAAAAGATGAGCAGGGTCAAGCCTGGTTAGTACTTGGATGAGAGAAAACTTACTTCTTGTTGAGGCTTGCTGGAACAATAAGAGTCCAGTCAAGGGAGCTTGAAACTTAATGCCAAATTGTAGAGTCAAACTGAGAATTAAACTGGGCATCCAAGAGGTCAGTGTGCTCAGAAGAAGCATCCTATGACGAGTTCTGAAGCGCATGGAGTTTGACATGACCGTGTTCCTGTCCTGCTAACACTGGGGCTGCATGGAGGTGGTATGTGCAAGTGTTTGTTGCATGGAAATACTTATTTGGGTAAGTTTAAACTGGTGTTGATGAAAATGAGCACAGTTAAGGAGAAAAGGAGGAGGAAGATAGGGGATATAAGAAATATATTAGTTATTGAATGATACATGGCAAATTACCCATAAACTTAGCAGCTAAAAACAACAAACATTTATTATCTCTGGAGGGGAGATGACATGACAGATGACTTTCAATAAATATTTATATTAAAACTAGTTACAGATATTGTGACAACACTTGTGGTTGTCTTTATTTACTTTAATAATCATATCCTAGGCAAATTAGGAATATTTATATGCTATCTAAAATTTATCATCACAACACTTCTATGCTATAACTGTCATTCTGTCTTATTCATTCACTTATTAATGTGTCTATTTATTAAGCAACTATTTATTAACCTTTTGTGATATGCCAGATTCTGTGAATTCAAAAACAAATAAGACAATGACAAAAATCGCTGCCTTCACGAAGCTTATATCAAAGAAAAAAAGAAAGAAAGACCACAAGCATATATGAATATATAATCAAATGCATAATATACTGGGACATGCTGTGTGCTGTAAGATTAATAAAGCAATGAAGGATAAAGGAATTACTCAAACATAGAGAACTTAAGTAATTTCCCAGCATTGCACAGTCAAGAAGGGGTGAAGCAAAACTCCATTTTGGGTCTGATACTATGGAGTGTGCTAATCCTCACACTCTATGCTAAGTACTTCAGATCTGCATCACTAGCTAAGCTACCTCAAGCAGCTGTTGAGAGAAAACCTTAACGCTGATGGGAAACTGTCTCACAAACCAGTGAGCTCAAAAGTTCGAGTCCTGGGATGCCAGAGACTATCTTACCTCCTGCCAACATCCATTAAAGTTAGTGGACATCTTCTTGGAGGATACATTTTCTTCAGTTGGCTTGAGTGGATGTTCCTTTATCCCCTCTAGCATAATCACATGCTCTCCACTAAGCGCATTCCTGGCAAGGCAATGAGTGTCCCTCATAGTCCCTAGTAGTCTGGATATATTCCTGGAGTTGCCAATGTTCCCCTTCCCCCATTTTCTGAAGAATCAGTGAAGATATGAAGTAAATCTCTCAACAAGAAAAACAGGTAACATTCAGCACTAATATGGACCGAGTCTTATTCAATAGTGGCTACAAAAAGAAATGTCATTAGTAGTTACTGATTTGAATTAGAGTAAAGGCTTTTTTAAAAGATGTAAGGAAGAGAGAAAGAAAGAAAGAGGTGGAACAATAGAAGACATTTGATCCTAATCTGAAGATGAAGTAGCGGACAACACTGAAATAGAGGAAATGTTCAGCCACTCAATCGCTGTGTGACATGGGATGAATCATTCAATCTCTCTGTGACTCAGTTTCTCAAACAGTCACTCTATGTTAATAACGCTACTTAGTCGCATTTCATGAAGAGCTGATTTAATAAGATATCTGTGTGCAGTGAAAAGAAAGTAGAACGTGACATTCCAATTCAGTGTGGTTTTGCTCTCCATTTACAGATAGAGGGAGAATTGGAAAGACTGTCTACAACACAAACATAATTGAGTTAGTCAAGCAGATGATTCAAAGGGGGCAACACCCATGCAGACACGGGCACAGTGCACCCACCCACCCACCTCTCCACACACACACACATACACACACATATCTACAATCCTATCTCATTAAAAAATATTATTGTTTATTGTCTGTGAGCAATTATTGTTTGCCAGGCACTCGCTAAATAATTTATGAGCATTGTCTCATTTAATTTCACCACAGCCCATGAGTTAAGTGCTGCTGTAGGATTGTTTTCTGTTTGAATTATCTGGAATAGATTTTTTCACATTTCTACTTCATTTTACATATATGCACTTTCTCTTCATAATTAAATGGATGCCATTTCAGTGAATGACTATGGTCTTGAAGTTGTTTCTCCTAAATTTAAATACAGTCCTTCGGTCATTTTCCTTGCACCAATGAACCATTCCAGCCATTCTCCAGTGCTTTGAGCTGATCGGATCAAAATTGTTCAGGAAAATTTAGCACCAGCCGGTTCCTAAATGCTGAGTTGGCACCGATTATTTCTTGAATGCCCTGCATTTGCTCATCCAGGCCCAACCCCAGAACTTAGTGCCCATCCATCGCTTCTAACATGTCCCTCTCAGCATTTCCTCAGCAGAAACCTTGAATGAGGATTCTCACTGACAATGGGAAGCTGATATTTCACAATGGATTCCTCTTCAAAGCCCTCGACTCAGATCATGTGTATGTCTGATAGAAGACAGGAAAACAAGGACAGAAAGTGATGTGGAGGGAATGTGAGATCTGGCAGGTTTCCGTGAGAGCTCCAGGGGAAGGACCAGGGCCAGGCCAAAAGCACCGGGTCTGCAGTGAGAAGTGGTGGGGACTTCCTGGAGCTCTGCCAACACCCGCTGTGTGCACGTGGGCAATTCTTTTTCAAACCTCCCAGTATCGATTTTCCCATCTGTAAAAATGGGAGAGAGAACAAAACTAAGGTGGGAGAGTACCTGGCATAGGGGCCTGTGGCAGACATCAAGAATCAATCATGGTACTTTCTCCTACAGAGTCTATGAAGGGGCCCCGTGTTCTTCTCAGCATACATTCCAGGTAGCCTCACCAATTAGAGCTGGCACATCATTTAGAACACATTCATCATTCATGGAGGAGATCATCTCTAGCATCCATTTTTAAATCTAATATTTTAGGACTACATTGCTACTTTGGAAAGATTCATGAGCTTGGGATCAGAAGGCCAGGTTTTAAATTCTGCTTCTGATATTTATTACTTCTGTGACCTTAAACAACTCAATTCATACCTTTAGTCTTTTCTTTTTAATATGCAAAATGGGAATAAAATAGCAATGTCTTATGGTTAAACTGAATATCAAATGAAGATCAAATCAAATAAGAGAAATGTGAACACACCCCAAACATATAGCATATCCTGGCGCATTGTAGATGTCTGATCAGCCATGAAAGTGTCTTAAAGATGACATCTGGGGAGACAAATGCATGACTGATGAAGATGTTAAGAATGAGAGAAGTCAAAAGGTAAATGAAGGAGGAAGGTGGATCATTCCTTTTTGGATATCTCAGTCCTATCTCCCTTTTCTTACTGCCACTAATGGGTCTTATATTCCCATTCTTGATCATATTTATCAGAAATACACACATACCTCATGTCCTCAACACCATTGAGTGGTTGGGACTTCCTCTTCATCTCTTGATCCCTGGTCCACAAGTCAATCTCTGAATGACATGGCTAGGAATTGTCAGTGCCTGTCTGACCTCCCTCTACCTTTTCATCCTTTCCTATGCTCCTATACGATTTCCCTCATTATCTTAACAGGCGATTTTCGTTTCTATTCAGCCTCCGTTGTATCTGCTAGAAAGTAACATTAGAGCAGGGGAGGATGCTGAGTTCTTCTCTTGTTCCATAGCACCACAATCACCTTTGGTTTACGGCCTCCATCTCTCCTTTTATAATCACCCAGCTGCTGAAAAACAGCTGTAGTTGTTCCTATGGGACAATTAGGGGGGATATTAAAACATCAGGGCATCGAAGCAGTCAGTTGGTCATGGTCAGATTTATTACTGGTCATGACAAGTCTCCAGTAGAGCTGCTTATCTCAGCTGAGCTGTGAGCTCACTGCTCACATACAGTTGGGAAGGTCCTTGTTGCTCGGTGTGCTGGTGGCGGGTACTCCATGCTCAAAGTGATCAGGAAAATCTCCTTTTGATAGCAGCACCTCAGGATTGCACCTCTCTCATCTTGCCCCCTTCTGTGGGATCTTACCTGGTCTCAGGTGATCTGAGAAGGGGAAAAATCATGTTTGCACACACCTATCTTTTTTCTTAGATTTGAATTAGCTTATGCCTTTGAGTTGTTTAAATATGGCATCAGTCAAAGCAGGAGTAGGTTTCTGTATAGGAATAGGTACTTAGTAAAGAACTAGTTCAGAGACTCTCATTGACCATTTACTCATATCATAAAAGTGGGACTCACCTAACTCCAGATGAAATTAGAAGAAAGTAGATGAAATTAGATGTGTTCCCAGGTAGGTAAAAAGCACATGGGTGTTTTCAAATATTTTCCAGATGCTATTTTTTTTTCAACAAGGACATCTTTTACTGCGGTATGGTCAATTATATAATAATTACTTTATAAATCATAAATGTATCCGAAGCAGGATAGAGAGATTTTTAACACATGTGGATAGCTGAAGTTGGACATGGGATGAGTCAAAGATTAGCGGCTGAAAGGAATTGAATTATATAGCGAAACAGAGTGAATGTGTTTTTGGAGTTCCTGAAGATCTCTGGGAGGACTGAGCTCTGGAGAAGATATGGAACAGCAAAGAAATAAGAAGGAAAGAAGTAGTGTGAAGTTTGCATTTTTTCTAGGAAGAAGCAGTCCTAATAATTCTTAGTTTAGCAGGAAAGGAACTTTTATAGTTAAGAACATTTGTTACAGACTTATGGCTGGTCTGCATTATTGTGGTGCAAAATTAACTCTTAACTCCTAACACTTTACATTAACATAATGTGTGTGTTTCCGTGTGTGTGTGGATTGAAAGGGGGGTAGAGATGACTGTTCAGTTTGACACAACTCAGAACACTCCCAAGTATGGGCCATCGTGGGCATGATGCCAAATAACTAACATAAGGAGTTGACATGAGTTCAAACTGGAAAAGTATATTCCTGTTCGGAATCTTGCAAAAATGTCATGAGATGCCTTGACTTCCAGAGGGCACACAATTTGGGACCGAAACAAATCCTATCTATATTCAAGGATCAGGAAGATACAGTGAATAGGGGGTTTGACTTCCCCCTAGCCCAGATCAAATGCTTTCTTTTCTATGGAGTCTTCTTCAAATCTCAACTGAGAAAAATTAATTATTTTGAAGGCTCTTGCATAATTGTGCTTATACAGAACTTGTCTTTATGGATGTTGATGTTGCTCTCTTTCTCTCCCACTAATCTGCTCCTCAGTGTTATGCCTCTTTATTAATCTACCTTCAGAATCTACTTCATTTTTTGTCCAATGTATAGAACTAATATCCACCAGTTTTTCTTTTTCTTTCCTGCTCATATCTCTGTGTTTGTTTAAGACAGGAGAGGAAAAATAAGTAAATCCAACCAGAAGTTGCAAAGAATGGCAGAAGATGTGACTGTATATGCAGAAATGTCCAAAGTCTAGAAAAAAATTAAAATATCAACTTAAAAAAAATGTTGCCCCCCCCCCCAAAGATGAATCTAGAACTTACACTGATAGGAAGTCAGGTTCTCCAAGTGGCATCAGTCTATTTCTGTGATTAATAACTCTTACCTTTTCCTACTCCATCCTACTGGAACTCTGGACAAAATTCAGAGGTTCCATTCCCTGTAACCCAGAGATAGGTGGGGTTCACTTTCACAGTGATAAAGTAAGTAGTCAATGAGGGGTCCCTTATGCCATTGCAGTGGGGGAGATGTCCAGGTAGGAGCCCAGTTTGGACCTTAAAGGTGTTTCTCCTTTATGACTGTCTAAAAAAGGTCAAGTTAAGTGCAGGCCTTCCATAAGTTCACTCTGTTTTGGTGGCTTGGTGAGAGAGGTGAGTGACCCCAAACACAACATGCAATACTGGATCCATGCTGAAAACAAGTGCTAGGATTTTGATAAATAACTTTACAAACCTTTGGAACAAACTCCATTGATCCTTTAGATTTTAATTTTTTAGAAACAGATTCTAAGTAGTTAAATCCATTCTGTTCCCATTCCCAAACCCCAAGGAGTTTTTACATCACCCTCAGTATTCCCTGGGCATAGTTTTAGCATTTTCCTTCTCTATCAGTGTTTATGGAACACTCTGCGGCCCGCCCTATTCTAATTTGGCCACGGGAAGATGTTCAAATTGATTGTTCAAAATCAATTTAAGGGACCATTAGTCATCCAGAAGCTAATTGCTGTTATTATCTTATTATTCATCATAATCCCAATAACACAAGAATAATGCAAAATTGAAAAGGTAAATCCAATTTTCTATGCAGTCATCAGAAAAGATCGTAGTGATTTCTGAACACAGCCCTTGGGAAAGAATTTCAGTGCTCTTTGCTCCAGTCAGTTTGGTAAATCTACTAGACTTCCTTGGTACAAGACCCTAAATTTCTATTAATATGGGGATGATGTTAGGGTGGTAGTGAGGTTATGGGAAGAGAGAATAGTAAAAAACATAAAGCTGCTGATTTAATGGTGTTTTTGATCCATAAGAGGATCTTACTTACTCTTACTCATTACTATGGAAAAGATTAAAGCTAATAAGTACAGAACAATTCACTAATAACTGGGGTTGTGCATTGTAGAGAATAATTAGTTTCTGTGTTTTCAGCAATCCAGGAAGACTTCATGGAAGTGGTGCCTTTAGTGTCAGATCTTGTTTTTCAGTTAATAGTGATTTCAACATAGAAAAGGGAAGCATTCTTGGCAAAGGTGATTTCATAAGCAGTAGCATAGACAGTCTAGTTGTTTTGGAGTGATAGCCCTCCTGATTGGTCTGAGCAAAGAAAGAGTAAGCTAGGGAAAAAATTTAAAATTGGAAATGAAATTTAATAGGAACATTGGAATATGACTGATATGGATCCAGATGGTGGGAGGAGCAAGTTGGGTTTTATCTTGGGAGCAGAAAAGAAACAACTGTGACATTAAAGTTGGGCAATATTTAATAATTCTCAAATCTGTATTCAGGCAGAGAACTCTAATATCAATATAAAAGTTTAGAAGTAGAAGAGTCAAGAAACAAAAGAATAACTAGATTTTAAATGTTAACAAAAATCGGAGGGAGATGAAGAATAATTTGTGTTGTTATACACCATATGTACTGAATATTCTTTTACATGATGACACACACTTGTGGAATAATATGCAGTAGTGAAAATGAATCTCTACTCTTCTCAGTGATACAATTTTATACACAGCCTACCAAATCAAAATAAAAGCAATTTACAGATGATGTACAATAATATATCATTGTTAAAAAATTCAAAAGGAACTAGCCAAATAATAGGTTCTGAAAATATACATAAGTCATAGCTTGAAAGAGGCAAGAATATTATAAGCATACTATTTAAAATAGAAGCTATTTCTCAGGAAGAGAAAAGGAGAAACATCTGAGTGGAACACACCCTGGCTCTCAATTATATTGTAGATGCTATTTGAAGTTCTTAGTAGGTTACCAAGTAAATAAATAGACTTATTGTACTTTTAACTTACATATACTTTCATACTTTTATTGGCTTCAATGCTATATTAATTCAAGGTCATTTAAACATACGTACTTTTAAAAATTTGAGTGACATAATTTGGAGATAATGTATTTAAGATGATATCATCTTCTAGTTTTTTTAAATAAATTCAATTCTTCAATTCTTCTATACATCTTTAATGAGAATTGCACAGAAAACACAACTGTGGACAATAAAGGATTTCCATGTTTTAATTTTGTTCTATCACTCTTTGTTCTCCAATCTTTAAACTTTCAGTCCCTGATTCTAGACACAGGTTTTTCATATCTGTTCCCACAACATGTAAAGAAATAATGCTTAAGTGCCCACATGTGCTAGGCAAGCATATGAATCAAGTGTTAAATTATAACTCATGGCATTCTTGCAAAAACCCTAAAAGACAAAGAACCTTGAAGATAATTCTATAGTTCATAGGGATAAATGATTTGCCTGAATTAAGTTGATAGTAGGACATGAATTTAGGTAATATGAGTCCAGAGCTCATGCTCGTAACCACTTTGATCAAAAAATCTCCAGTCAGTTTGCAGCATCATCTCTTTTTGGGTATTGATGGACTCTTGTTGTTTTTAAGGAGAACTATAAAATCTACCAGCTCACTGAAAAGGCTCAGTTCTCATGGGAGAAGGAAAAGGTTCAGATAATATCAGCCCAAAAAGGGAAACTATTGAAACTGAACTATATCACATTTTCAAACCCACTAGCACATTCATGACCATATATCATAGAAGATAGATTGGGAGAAAACATAAGTTATGGTTTGATTAAAAATTGAGGTGACCACACAATGGTGGGAGAAAGGAGTGATCCAAATCACAGTGCTCACATGACCACTGCAATCCAGGTCTCTTATGGAACTGGCATTCATCTCTGAAGAGGTAAATTATGAAGCGTCATGGCAAGAGAGAATGAATGTATCTAAATTTGTGGTAGCTTGGACTCTGTAGAATAAAGTTTCAAGTGTGATTCTCTGTATTAGGAGCGGACTTTAGCAAAGGAAAACAATTTTATTAAGAGAAAACCCTGACATGAATAATTCAGCCACAGCAGCCACAGTTCATGGTTAACTTCCAAAACTGGTGACCAAGAGAATGTCTGACAAGGGAAGATGACCTCTTTCACAGGTTAGACTCCCCTTTCTCTGGTCAATGACTAGCTTCACATTGGACTACAAATCTGGTAAGAGTTCACTATACAGAAAGTAAAAGAAAGTATGCATGTTTGGAATTAGAGAAGATTACAGATTTTACTATATAATATTATTTTAAGACTATCTGTTTTTGAAAGAGTTTGAGGTCCACATGCTACAGCCTGGGTTCTTTAGGACTTATGCTGTCTTCCTGGCTCAGACATCAGATATAGGTTGAAAATACTGGTTGAAAATATTGGTTGAAAGTTATCAGGTCCTTACTCTTAGAAGGGACTGAGGAATACAGAGGCATAGAGACCAAGAGAGATAGATTATGTCAAGAAAACAATGAAACAAAACCAGCTAGCTTCAAAGTCTACCTTGATGCATGAATTGTGATTGCTGGTTTTCATTATAGTTCTTTCTGATTTCTTTAATCTCATCCAGTTGACAAATCGGGTAGAATATTTTCCAGGATTGTTAGTTTCAACATCTCAATTTGAAGGGCAATTATGTTCTATTCAACACAATTGCTTACCTTTGGTTCAATGTTATTAGAGAAGTTAGTGCAAATGATTGTCAGTGGTAAATCTTATTACTTGGGTATATCCTGAGAGGATCAACATACCCAAATAAACTGGTAAGTATAAACAATACTGGTCAGAGAGTGAGTCCTAGACCCTGATTCCTCTCATCTGACATACTTGTATAGCTTTGCTTCCTTCCAGCAGGAGTCTGAAGGTCCGATTCAGATAAAGGAAGACTCTGATTATGTTCTGATCATTGAAAGTCTTGAAATTATGCCTTGGAAATATTTCTGGGAAATAACAATTGACCAGGTCAGGAAGCCTAGTATCTTGATTGTCTTTATCATTGGCCAAGTCATTTATATGCTCTGATATGTGTATGAAAAATGAGAAAGTTCAAGATAATTTTTGTTTGATTCACAGATTTGGGGCATGATGTGTTTTGTTTGTACAAATGTGTATGTGCTCCAGTGATCCATAACTTCCCTTTCTTTTAAGCTATAAATCATCCCTTTAATTGCTGATCAGCTGTCCATCAAGACCCGAGGATGCTCTTGCCTGCCAGGTGTCTGTTTCATCTCAGTGTAATTGGTTGCTCAGCATTTCGATATATTGACAGCCATGATCCTAAGAGTAACTTATAGCAAATGGAGAGTGAAGGGACAAGCAAAATGGCACCAGCAGAGATCAAAGGAAGCACAGATGTATTTGTCTTCTCTAGCCTTGTGATTCCATCAAAAATTAAAGTAGCAAATTAAGTGCTCTTAGAAAGCAGTACTAGGTGAGGACAATGGATTGCCAGGGTTTCAGAATCATAGGATAGGAAGTCTACACATAAGCAATTACATGATGGTGGCCTTGAACACAAAAGGTTACCGAGAAAACCCCAAGGAGACTATATAAAGAGCCACATTCTTGGAGTCAGTAGATCTGTGTTTGTGTTCCGGACTTGATCTGATATCATAATTGCCTAACTTTATAGAGATCTTGCTACTTGCAAAAAATCATCATATTTATGATGGAACATTTCCAGTAAGAGTCAATGAGAAGACATTGGATACAGAATCTGACACATAAAAAGACATCAGTATTGTAGAGAGACAATGGTTAGCCTGACTGTTTTGCATGGAAAATACAAAGACTGAATCTAAAGCAAGTTTTTGAAGCAAGTGATAGATTTCAAGAGTAACAAGAGAAGCTATGAGAGAGCTGAAATCTTAATGACACATCAGAACAGTGTGTGAATCACACAGAAATTCAGGTATAAAGTAGTTCTTTGGATATTAGAGCAATAAACTGAGATTCCTCCCTGCAGGATCTGTGATTACTCACACTTTAGACTTCTTGATACCCTTAACTTCTGCATGCTGGATTCTATTGTCAACTCTTCAGGATGATTATAATCCCTCATAAAAGATCTTTTTGCTTTTTGTTATACCTTTCATTCACTTCTCCAGTGGCTTATTCAACAGATGGTCAATGCATATGCATCATGTTGCAGTGCCCACTGTGCTGGTGATACAATGGTGTCACAGACAATAACCCCTGTCCCTGGAGACACAGCATTCTAGTTGGGAGAGACATCAACTAACTTATTAGATCAGAAGGTGATCCATGATAATGGAGAAAAATTAAGTAGGGACCGGGGCAAGAAGTTAAGTGGGTTGGGTAGATGGTTGTAAATTTTACTGTGGTCAGAGTTGGCCTAATTGAGAAGGTAAAATTTGATAGATACCTGTAGGAAATGAGGGAGTGTGTCCTGCGGATATCTGAAGGAAAAACACTACAGAAGAGTTATATAGTGGTTGGAATTTCAGACAACAAAAAGGAAGCCAAGTGGGTGGAGTGAGATGAACAGGGAAGGCTATAGTAGTGGTGAGTACGGTTAAAGATGTAAGGCAGAGACCCTGTTGTGTAGGGGCTTGACAACTACTTTTTAAATGTTGGTTTATTCTGAATGAAATGAGAAACTATTGATCAGAGAAGTAATGTTCTGACTACTGTGTTAAAAATAGCCCTTTATGAGGTAAGGGTGAAAGAAAGTGGAATAATTCAAATGGCAGATGCTTATGGCTTCATTTGGGTGGTAACCTAGGATGTGGTAGGCTATGGGAAGGTTTGGAGTCACACAGCTATGGGCAGGAAGGAAAAGGAGGGGATGGGAGGGGAGGGTGGGGAGGCAAATCCCTGGAATTGCAATGATGTGAAATTTATATATAAATAAATTATTTAAAAAAAAAAGATTTGGAGTCTACCTGTATGAAAAGTAGTTTTGATGAAGAATTGCCTATGAGGTGATAAGGAAGAACCAAAGATTCAAGTGCTTCATTTTGTCCAGTTTCCCACTATAGTTCTTCCTCAACTTGTAATCAGGTTCTATCCTGATAAACCCATCACATCGTAAGTTGGAAACTATTAAGTCAAAAATGTATGTAGTACTCTTAATGCCGCTTAGACTACCCTACTTTATATGTGCTCAGGACACTTACATTAGCCCAAATTGGATAAAAACATCCAACAAAAGGCTATTCTATAATTTTAAATATAGTGCTGAATATCTTACATAATTTATTGACTACTTTGCTGAACAAGAAAAGCAGCCTCATTCAAAATTTGAATTACCATTTCTACTAAGATATATATTACCTTCATATCATAAGAAATCTAAAAAATCTTAAGTGGAACCAACCCAGTTGGAACTGACTGTATTCGCTCCAAAGAAAAGTGGTCTCATTCAGTGGAGCTTTACCTTTCAAATTATCTCACCAGCCCCTAGACCCCACCACTGGCTAGTAAATGAATGAGCCCCCTATTCAGAGCAAGTATGGCAGCCAAACATGGGGGTGGAGAGGCTAAGATGTTGCTGTACTGGACATTCAAGTTATCTGGAGCTGTCCTTATGGCCAGGAAGTCTTCTCTACAAAAGTACCTGGGATGTACAAAAAGTACAAAATGTACAAAAGTACATTGCCTAAACCTACAATGAGCTATCACCATCATTGACATGCACTGTCACTGATTTATGACTTTTCTGCCTGGCTTTACAGATTGGGATTGGATTATTGGAGTGTTTACATATCTAACTCAAGTCTACACAATCATGTCATGGTTTAATAAGACTAGAACCCCAGCTCTCTGCTTGTTTTCTTTTCTTCACGAAACTCCAATACTCATTTTCAAAGATAGCTATTTTTTTAATTGTTTTTATTTCTTAAGCCACAGCATCTCCAAGTGAGAGTTTCTGTTCTTGACACCTGCACAGGCCAAATGAATAGCACTGGGCAGTCATTCTGGGTGTGGCCCTCGTGTCATCTCGTGGGGTTTAAGCCAATGATCTTCTGGTGTATTCTTGGCAAGTGGTGTCATTGTTCTGGGTCCTTAGTTTGGGGCGGATATTTGTGGACATTTCATGGGTTATTTTAAAATAAGTATGCTAACTCATGTGAAATGTTCAGCACCGTACCAGACCCATATTAAGCTCTAAAGAATATTTTTAATTAGTACTATTTATAGTATTAGTATTATATCCCTATCTCGGAGGGTAGATCCTTAAACATGCAACGGTGTAGAGGGAGTCTTATGACATCTTTTTATGAAGAAACACTTTCCTTTGATAAAGATTCTTATTCTTTGAACAGCCTTGGCAGCCTTGCTAAAAGGGTGGGGATTCCCAGTTTCGAACTCAACCCCCTGGGTTATCTGAATAGAATGGCTGAAGTGAAGAAAATAGCCAATAATGCTAAGAACAGAGTTCATCTAACAGAAATGACTCCAGCTGCAAGATCAGTCCCATAAATTATTTACGCTATTGTTGATATAGAATCCACGGCTACAATTTTAAAATTAATTTACTCTAATTACCCCCACTTAATAAGATAACTTGTCAGTTATCACCACTCCCATAATCTCCTGCATTTCCGTCTCTTTTTAGCCTAAATTATCCTCTTCTAAGCTTGTTTTTAATGTATTGCGGAAAAAAAATCCTTGGAGGTATAATTAACTTTTTCATTCAGAATCCTAATTTCCTCTCCAGCTCTGTTGCTGCAGTATTTAAACTATTTATTATGCAAACTTGCAGAACTTAAACTATGAATTATGTACAAATCTCTGGATGCAAGCTCTGTCCTAATTATGGCATCTCAGTGCCTTTCTAGTTCAAGGTAATCTAAATGTGGGTGAAATGGAAGCTGCATTTTACAAATGGGCTTATATTTGAGACTAGATTTTTTTCTAGGCCAGTTATTTTTAAGTCATTTTCAAATCTATAAAATTCCCTTATAGTATTTATCTATTTTATTTGTTGTTGCTGCCAATGATGTTCTGGTGTAATAGTTTTTATGCAAACCTAATGAATACTAATAGCTTTCCATTCATTCACTCACTCATTCTTTCATTCATTAAATATTCACTCAGGAGTAACTAAGCACCAACTAAGCTAGGCACACACTAGAAGAAGCAAACATAATGTTTTTGGTTCAAATTCTCAAGGAGCTAATACTTAAGTAGAAGATACACATACAGAGACATCTATAGTATAGCTTCATAAGTGCTAAGATGAAGGCAAACAAGGGAGTGACAAGCAGAGAAAGGACAGACAGACAAGGCAGGACAAAGGCAATCCAAATAAACTTGTGATGGCCAGGCTGAGACCACATCCTAGAGAATCTAATGTTCCAGTTGGGCTCAGGTTATTGAAATCAACTGGAAAAATGAAGCGGGGAGGGATCACTTGTTTTTATGTATGTTTGTATATGTGCTGAAGAGTGGGCAGAACAGAATCGGCTAAAGACAAGCATGTGAACCAGCTAGCTAGGCAAATAGAACATGGCCTTTTCAAGACCCAGAAAAGGAAAAGAAAATTGGTATGGCTTAATGAAGGGAGTTAGGAGAGGCAAGAAAAGAGGTCATACTGCATTAAATATATTCATTTAATCCACCCTTTTCTGTGTAATATGGTAAAAGATTACTAGGCTGAATGTTAGTCACTTTTCTATTATTTGGTGGTGCATATAATAAAACATGTATGTGTATATTCAGCAGCAGAAAGCCTGGAAAAATAAGACCACACCGAATTATTTTTCTGTCTGTTTCTGGCCAATGAGGAACTTCACTTTCCTCATTAGTTTAAGGTAGTGAGTAGTGAGTAGTTAGTGGACAGAGCTGTTAAACTTTGATCTTAAAATTCAGATGGCACCTCTAATGCCCCAAGTTAATGTTCACTGACATCTTCTACCAAACTGCCACCATGGAGGAAGGAAAACTACATGGAATGAACAACAGGTTGTCCTCACTAGGCTTGAAGCTGTGCCACCACTTTGCCCACAGGACTATCTCTTGAGGGGACTTTAACCTTACAATCAACTCTGAGGCCAGTAGGGAGAGTTCCAAATAATTCTCCTAAAATGAGTAATGTATCTGCAAATTGAACCCCCTCACACACTCAGAGAATACATCTTCAAAACACAAGCGAATGTACAAAAGATAGTAACTTATGGTCTATGCTAAACGGACAACGATCACAAAATATTTCCAGCTTCATTGAGGTGGAATTGACATACACACCACTTTATAAGTTGAAGCTATACAATGTGGTTATTTTATCTACTTACGTATTGTGAAATAATTACAAAATCAGGGTTCATTAATGTCCATCACCTCAAATAATTGCCATTTTTAAAAATAAAAAGACCATCTATGATCTTTAGCAACTTTCAAGTAGATAGTGCAATGCATAATCACCATGCTCTACATTAGAATCTCAGAACTAATTCATTTTCAAACTATAAACTTATACTCTGATCAAAATAGCCTCATGTTTTGCAACCATCCCAATATGGTAGGTTCTTCATTGGTTCTAGCAACTAAAGAAGAATGTTGGAGCCCTTAGCATTATCTTCACAGGGTTCTTAACAGTGAACAGGGAAAAGCAGCCAGCAGAGAAGACAGCCACTGGAGTCTCTCCTTGACTTGCCACTAGGTAAAGCTATGCAGACAGGCAGGTGACCGAGCCTTCCAGCCTCCCACAAATCTTTACACTCTTTCTCTGAGTGCTCTCTCTGGCATTCCCTGGTGTTTTCCCTCTAACATTCCCTGTCCCCCAGAGTGATGCCACCCTTTTGTCCTCTCCTTCCAGGCTCAGGCATGCCCATCCATGCATGTACACACCCACTGGGTCCAAGTGTGTACCATCAGAAGTGTACAATCACAATACCATAAGTACTGGTCATAGAGACTAGTGTCGGATTATAAAAGCTTGACAACTCACTTATCCTACACCCCATTTTCCCCATCCCACAAGCCCTAGAAACTACCACTCCAGTTTCTGTTTTTATGAATTCAGTTTTATTAGCTTTTACGTGTAAGTAAGTGATAACTTCGTCCTTCTCTGACTTTTTTCATTTAACATCATGCCCTAAGGTACACCCATGTTGTCATAAATGAGAGAACTCCTTTCTTTCTTGTAGACAAAGAGTTTTACAATGTGTGCATTTACTGTATCTTCTTTATACTTTCATCCACAACCACACACACAGGGACACTTTAAAACCTACGTTTCCATACCTGGGCTACTGTGAATAATGCTGTAATGAGCATGTGAGTGCAGACATACTTTGAAATTTTGATCTCATTTCCTTTATATACTCAGAAAGGGATTGTTGGATCCTATGGTAATTCTATTTGTAACATTTTGAGGAACCCTCATTCTGCTTTTCATAGTGACTGTACCAATTTATATTCCAATCAACAGTGCACAGAATTTTGTGTCTGCATCCTTAACTGCACTTCCTGCTTCTGTCATTTCGACAAGAGACATTTACATGAGGTGATATATTATTAAGGTTTTGATTTGCATTTCCCTAATAATTAGCTATATCAAGTAACTTTTCATGTAACTGTTGGCCACTATACATCTTCTTTGTAAAATATATTGAATCAATTTCTTGGCCTAATTCTAACTACATTGTTTGTTTTCCACTTACTTTTGAGTTAAATGTGTCCCTTCTAGGTACTGGATATTAATCTCTTTCAGATAGATGATATACAGATATTTCCTACCATTCTGAAGTTTATGTTTTGATTCTGTTGTTTCTTTTACTATGTGCTATTTGTTTTGGTTTCATACAGTCCTTATTGTTTTAGTTTGATACAGTCCTTATTTACCTTTGCTTTTCCGGCTTATGCTTTTTAGGTCACATAAAAAACATTGTTGTTAAAACCAATGTCAAGAGATGTTCCCATATGTTTTCTTTCAGACTTAATATCTAATGCTTTAATTTATTTCAGTTAACTTTTATGAGTAATAAAAGCATCCAGTTGTATTCTTTGCATGCCATTATCCAGTTTCTAAGCACCATTTACTGGTGAGACTATTCTTTCTCCACTTTGCATTTTTGGCTTCCCTGTCAGATATTAGTTGTGCATATGTGTTAGAGTTTAATTTGGGGTTTTTAAAAGTCTGAGAGATTGGTCTGTGTGCTTATGTTTATATCAGTAGCAAACTGCTGATTACTAAAGCTTTATATTGTATTTTGAAATCAGGAAATATGATTCCTCCAGCTTTGTATTCTTTCTCACCAAAGTCTTTGCCTCCCTTTGTGAACCCTAAAGTGGAGCAAAAACTGAGGATTCTGCTCTTTCTCAAGTCTGCAGTTTGAAACTGGCTTTCCACACAATGCTCACTAATCATGTGTCCATAGACTGGCTGCCACCAGGGGCTCATACAAAAAGCCAGACATAATGGGTGGCAACCGTAGATGAGATGCAGGGAACTCTGGAAATCTTGGGTCAGTTAGGGTACCTGAAGGTAAGGCACACCCTGTAACTCATTGGTTTCTTGACAGCCCACAATGCACTTAGTAGGATCCATGTCCATTGAAGACTGGCATTTTATCCACCACGCCTCTAGCCTCTTCCAGTCTGACAGTCTGTATTCTGGATGGGATGAGAGAGAAATGGGTTTCTTTGCAACATTTCACACATGCAAGGCAGCTGCATGCTCACTAGGGAGATATTCATGGGCTTAGAGTTTGTGCTTGACACTGAACTGTGCTGCCTTGGGGAGGGGAAAGGTGTGTAAAGTAAAATTATTTCTCTTGATGCGCTGTCAAAAGGACATGCCTCTTCTCACCTCTTAGATAAGCCCCCCTACCCTTTAGAATTAACAACCTTTGTTTGATCAACAGCCCTGTCTTCTTACAATGGACAGAGAAGGATGTTGGAGATTGAGGAGCACCAGGGGTTAATCAAACAAGCTGATAGCAGCCTGAATCTCACAATGCCTGCATCTCAAAAATCTCAAGGCTATGCTCACTCTCCTTGTCCACCTCATTTTTTTTAATTCCCTTGTGACTTTGGATAATAAATACTCCTTTTCTTGACCAAGAAACAGGAGGGGGGTCTTTCAGACATGATTCTGCTGCCCTCCTCACTCTGTTGACAAATCAAACCACTTTCCTTTTCCTCAAACTCTGTTTCCTTTCATTGGCAAAAGAAAATTGAGATCAGAATTTGGTAACACTATCATCCTTTCCATGCCTATCACCTTGAATCAGGATATGAAGACTTCTCTCAGGTCCTGTCATGATGATGCTGGAACCCACAGTTCTACAAAAATATTTTTATACTTGGGGATAATAACCAAATTATTCTTAGTGAGGAAGGGGACCTGAGACACCATATGTGATCATGTTATTGACATTATCACTGGTGATGTATTTTCACATGATTCCTCTTGATTTCAGAGAAGCCCAATCTCACCATTACAGTGCAGAAGCCTACTGTATGACAAAGGGAAAACATTTCTGATTTGGGTTTTTTTTTTTTTTTCTCTTTTATATTTGACAGAGGATATATGAGAAGAGAAGAGGAGGGGAAGGGGAGGGAGGGGAAAGCAGGGGAGGGTAGTAGAAGAGAACTGAGGGAAACAGGAAAACAGCTCAGTTGGAAGTCACATTACCTGTCTCTTCATTTTAACTACACAGTGATTTATCCCTTTAGTCTTTGGGAAGCCACTTCCTCTGCCTGGACACTGAATTTGCACCATTGAAAAACAAATAGATTAATAGAATTGACCGGCTCAGGTAACTTTCAAGATAGATATTTTGCTCTAAAATCTCAAAATGAGTATTGAACTCTAAGGGTACATTCTTTCCTTCTTAATGCGATATTCTTGAAATATAACTTGATATTGAAGAAAACATTTCTTGGCAACTTGCCTAATAACATCAAAGGCAATTAAAATGAAAGTATTTTTTTTCCTTGAAATTAGATTTTATTGCACCAGCTGTGGGGTTTATTTATTTGCTCAAGTTCACCCAGTTGGAGTTAATATCTCTTTCCTTTATATTCCTATTGCACTTTCTCCATCACTTTGTTATAATACTATAGCAGTCTGGCTAATATTAAGATTGTTTGTGTACATGACTGTCTTTCCCATTGAATTACAGACCCCTAGAGGCAGAGTCTACTTTCTGTGATCTCTTTCTCTCCCACTGTGCCTAGCATGATGCTCAGCATGTCATAAAGGCCTCAGTGAATATTCATTGACTTGAATGGGTTCACATTCCTCCAAATGACTCCATTTAAATTTTGGAAACTATTTCCATGATTTTCTGTTTATATATTACTTTATATAGAAATCAGCTTGCATTTTATAAATGCTTTGCCATTAAATTTACATTTCCTTACTTGTTAAATATATGTCAAAATCATAAGAACAAAAATTAAAAATTAAAGGACAATAACCATAATTTTATTTATAACAGCAGCAGTAATCAAAAAAGTTAATTATGTTGCAAAATATATAGGAAGCATGTAACTAGATCTTTTCTGCATTCCACAGACCCATTGCTAAATTAAATGGTATTATAACATCTTCAAGTGTGTCTGTATGATTACATACAGATCAATTTTTACAATGGGACAGGTTATGTTTGTTACATATCATATTCTGGAAAGAAACATACACTTAAATTAAGGAGGTGTGACTTCTCATCCATTTCACCTTTTACCTGCTAAGTGATCATGAGCAAGGAAGTCAAAATATTCCACAGGTTTCAAGGTCAGTAAATATAAATGGTAGCATTGTTTGGTAGGGTTCCATGGCAGTATAAATTTTACACTTTGATTTTAAAGATGAGTTCCTAGTTTCACAATAATTGATGCACCTTTATAATTAAATCACCCATCCTGATATTTCAGAGTAAAATATAGCTTGCAATTTACTTTTCCCATCTATGTAATGTAGATGATGACAGTGCCTCCTCCAAAGAGCTAAAGTATAAATATGATTAATTTTACATAATACCTACTAAAACATGCCATGTATCTTTAAGGCATTTATAAAACACATTTACTGAAAGAAAAAAAAAGAAAATAGAAAACAAGTGTTATTTACAGGCATAAAGGTGAAAAAGGCTATTCTAGAATTGTTGACAAAAAATAAAATTGTTTTTCTTAAAAAGATATCCTCCTTTCACCCAAGTTCTGCTCATGTGGCTTCAGAATACAAGAGAGGGATCTTTTTGTGTTGGGGTGAGTGCTATCTATGGATTTCACTTTTCCCCCCAGCAAACTGACTGGGGTGGTAGGGAGGACAGGGACCAAGGTGAATGCTGAACACTTTTTATTTATATTTATATCTTCAAATTACAGGATCATGGTGTGGATAAAATAATTTATCAGGAACATTAGAAGTGTTAAACATTTTAAAAATAAAAGAAATAGGAATGATTAGTAATGAGAGATGGGTATAATTTATAACTCCTCTTCAAAGAATTGTGATATATTTAATCAATGCCTCATGACTGGATTGAGACCACAGGTATTCTTTTCCCAGAAATGGTCTGGTTTCCATCATGCCTTGTTGATTCCAAATTAAATCTTGAAATGATTTTGAAGAGCCGGGCATGGTGGCTTGTGCCTGTAAGTTTCAGCCTATGAAGCAGCCGGGGCTAGGGATCGCGGCTTGAGTCCCACCTGGGGCCTGTAGCAAGATGTAGTTTCAAAAAAATAGTTGGGCGTGGTGGCGCGTGCCTGTAATCCCAGCTACATGGGAAGCTGAGGCTGGGGACTGCTTGAGTCTGTGGTGCTCCGGGCAACAAGAGCCTGTGGTTCCACCGGCAAAAATAGCGAGACCTAGTCTCAAAAAAAAAGAAATGATTTTGAAGAAATGCATCACGAACAAGCTATGATGCTGAACAGAATGGGCACAACCAATGTGAAGAATCAAGCTTCAACATGTCATAATCCTAGTGGAATTCAGTGTGAAAAATAACTTCTTTTTAATTGGAAAGAAAACCCAGGTATTAGTGGGTGAATCCTAATGAGAAAGATATGTCTTTGGGTGAGAAATTTTAATACCATAAAGGGTCACTTTTTGTCAGCAATTAATATAAAAGAGAAAAGGAGAGGAAAAGAAATGATGAGAGGAAGACAGAGAAAAGGAAACAGAGCGAGAATAAGATAAAAGACAGACTAAATATTAAAAAAAAAATCTCAGAACATAAATGAATATGAATAAAGCAGCTATAAAACCAGGTCAATAAAATACTGTAGATTGAATACACAAGTAGGAAACCCATTCAATAAGAGAAAGAAAGAAATGGATAAAGGAGAAAAATAAATAGATAATATAAGGAAATTTGGCAAATCATTACCAAGAAGGAATTATTATTTAAATATAAGATTCACTTAAACATAATTATCTATGCCATTATATTAAGGGGATAGCTAGCTGACCAACTCTTGCAAAACAAAGCACTTTATAAATTAAAAAATATTCTTATCAAAACTTTGTTAAATTAGAACTGAATGAAAGTAATTAATATATCAAATATCAAAAAATTAGAAGAAACGACTGCAATCTATATTAATATTAAAATACTTTTGTTGTTCTAGCAAACATCTCAAAGCAGAACAACTAAGTATTTTTTAGATATTTGAGTAGATATTTAAAACTATTTTTCCTTAATAAGATCATATATAGAGAGAACCCAATGTTTCTGGTAGGAAAACAGAAATAAAGGAATGCAGAAAGTGGCTGGATACAAAATAAATGTACAAAATAAATATATTTGCTTTGTTAGCAATAAGCAGTTTAAAATAGACATAGAGAAAAAAATAAGCATACATTAAAAAGATTGAAATAGATTTAATATGAAAGTCAGGAACCATATAATTCTATACATTATTATTGAAAACTGTACAATGAAACCTACCCAAGGAAGTGGCATGTTTTTGAATGAAAATATTTAATATCATAGCAAGCCAATTTTTTTTAGTAATTAAAAGTTAGGTCTGTTTCAAATAGAATAACAACATTTAAGTTTGATCTATTTAAATTCCCATCTCAAATTTGTAACTATCAACTATTTGCTTTTGAGGAAAGAAAATAACAATGAAATAATTTTAAAGATAAAATTAAGTCCAAAAAATATCCAAGAAAATATCAACAGTAGCATAGTAAAGGTTGACTTGATCTTTCAATATGCTACAACTCTGTCTTCTCTTTAAATTAGTGTAATAGGGATATAAAATAAACCACCTATGAAAGGAGACTGATAATAGTTAAACTATTTTGGCACACTATCCAGTCACATTAGTTTTGTTGTTTTTCAGATAGTGTTTGCCAAGCATACTCCTGCTTAAGGATCTTTACACTTGCTCTTTCTTCTGCTTTAAATGCTCTGTTGATATGCAGGTGGATTGTTCTGTAGCATCATTCAGGTTTCTATTCAAATTTATAAAGGAAGCAACCTTGAGTCCTCTATCACAAAGATCACCTTTCTCTACTCTCCATCCCCTGCTTTATTTTATTCATGTCAAACATTGATTAATTGATGAATTAATTGATATAGTTAGTCTCAGATTTCCTTTATCAGAATATCAACTCCAAGAAAATGGGGACTTTGTTTTCTTCCATGCTATAACTCCAGGACTTAAAAAACTGAATGACACAAAGTATATATTCAGAATTCAAAAAGAGGTCACAATATTTATATAAGAATTTAAAATGTAATAAAAGCAGCATTTCAATGTGGGGGGAAAGGATGATTAAACTGAACAGAGCTGGCACAACTGGTTACCCATCTGGAAGAAAATTAAGTTGGAGGCTGTCTCACATCATAGAAAAAACAAATTCCAGATGGTTTAGAAGCTTAAATACAAAAATAAGTGATTAAATAAATAAAACAAATGTATCATAAGACAGTTAAAGCATAGAAGTAAACTTCATAACCAGGAAGTCTAAGGAGATGAAAATAAAACATACTTATATGTTGTAAAATAAATATATTCTACTTTATACATAATTTATATATATTTATATATACACTTACATATATACATATACATATATACATATATACATATTTATACATAATTTATACATATATATTTTACATAGTCTCCAACTGAAACAGGGTGACTTGGCTGGACGGGCAGCCACAACCTCTGGTAGTGATGCAGTTGAAAATTGTATTGGGTACCATACTGTCCTGAGAGAAACAACCACAAGAAATGAGAAGTGAAGAAAGGATGCACCAAAAAATGAGGCTGGAAGCAGTGGGAGAGAAGTGTGTGAGAAGTGAAAATAGTGGGCAGGTAAAGAGGAGGTGGAGTGGCCTGGCTGGGTGGAAGCCCCTCGAAAGAGTGAGCTGGTGGAGCCATGGTGGGAGAGTGTCTTGCAGAGGAGTAGCCGGTGTGAAGTTTGATGCCAGAGTGGCAGATGGGGTGGGGGGTGACCAGGGGCTGTTGGAGGTAGGCCCAGTGAATGTGGCCAGATGCTGCCAAAAGCAGGCCTGGTAAAGGAAGTGCATGATGCCGCAGGAACATGGAGTGAAATGCTGATACCTGGAAAAAGTCAGGGATATGGAAAGATGACTATGCATCAACATTTGCTGGAAAAGTTTGACGAACCTTGGAGAAGGTGAACAGTTCAGAACACTGGAGAGAGAAGAAGCAAAGAGAAAATGGAGATGAAAGACTGGATTTTGCTAAGTGCCTGTCTCAGGTTTGGTAAAGGACACCATTTTGGACATGTGTGTGGGACTTTCATACTAAACGGTAATTGGGATAAAATAACTGCTCACTTATGGTATTAAGGAATTACTGTTTGACTTTCTGTTTTCTTGGTTAATATTCCTTTTAATAAAACCCTGTTGTTTATATTGCATTGTTTTTCTGGCAACTGCATGGCTAGGGAAAATCTGGTAGAATCTGGATGGCAGAAGCTGTATTTTAAAAGTTCTGCTTTTTTTCTCTGGCTGGTTGATTGGAAGCTTTATCGTATTTTGCCTATATTTGACCTGTATCACAACCAAGGAGTCAACTGGGGAAATATTTTAAAATCTTCAGTCTGATGACAGGACAAAGTTGTTTTGATATATACATTTAACTATTAAATTTTAAAGAAAAAAGCTTAGAAGAACAATGTAAGAAGTCATAAAGGACATGTCCCTCCCCCCCCAAAAAAAAAGAAAATATGAAGAACAATCCTTATTTTCCATCACCAAGAAATAAAATTTTCATATTTGGTGAGGTATATCTCTATAGTTACCATATTGGCAAAACTTAATGAGTGATAATGGATATTTCTAGTGAAGATGAGAGATAAAATGTTCTTATATTGTCTGCATGAATTTGTCTGCATGAATTTGTATTATTATTATATAATTATAGTATATACTATATTTATATATTCTTTATATATTAATTTTTGTTGCAGTAAGAAAGTTTCCAAATAATGTTTACAATGAACAACAAACACACATTTTCTATGTCAGTGAATCATCTGTAGTTCTGCTGGATTTAATTGGACTTAAGGAAACCATCACTGTTCTCACAATATAAGACAATACTGTTAAAAGACATCTACAATTTACCTATTTAAGTTATATCCCTTTGATCCTAGCAATCCAAAGTGAAAAAATTGGAAAATTCACTCAAATCTTGGTTGTCATGAGTATGTAAATATTTGCTGAACAACAAGGGAATATACCACCTTATTCAAGTTCAAATTTCCACTCCACTAGTCCTTCCTTTGGAAATTAATTTGGAAAATCTATGTATTTTTGTAGAAGCTTGAATATACATATACAAACACTCACTAAACATGTTCATGTTCTAGCCCCTGAACCTGTGACTCAGTTTCTTCACCATAGTATTAGGAACTTTGCACATGTGATGCAATTAAGGGGCTTGGAAAAGGGAGACTGTGTGGAATCAATGTATTTGCAAGGCCCCTCATAAGAAGGAAACAGAAAGACCCAGAAGCAGAAGGATTCATTAGGTAGTAGGAACTAGAATGATGTAAGGAAAATGTTGTGGGATCTGCAGAATGGACTAAAAGGCAAGGAATGAAGAAAGCCTCCAGAAGAAGGTCAAGGTGATGGTGTTTCTCCTATGACTTCCAAAAAAAAAAAAAAAGAAAGAAAGAAAGAAAGAAAGAAAGAAAGAAAGAAAGAAAGAAAGAAAGAAAGAAAGAAAGAAAGAAACCTAAAAATATAGCAAATTCCATTCATTACATATTTGAGAGGATAAAATAACCCCATATTATAGACTATGACCAAACTTAGAATATTATTTGACAATTGAAACATCAATTACATTTAGTTTGGAAGATATTCTCTGAGTGATATATTTTTTAAAAATAGTATGCAAAATGCATATTTTATGGATCTATTTTTAAAATCAAGTGGTGATATTCATTTTTAACAAACAGAATCATATTATGTACATTACTTTGCACCTCTGCATTATATATATATAACGAACACATTTAATAAACATGACAAAAATACATAATAAAACACATCAAAATGTTCCCATGGTTACTTAGTTGGCAAAAAGTTGATTTGCAAGAAAAGAGATAGAAACCCAGTCTTAAAAAAATAAACTATATGTGATTCTTGTAATGTAAAACTCAGATTCCACTTATATTTAATTACACATACATTATCATTAAAAATGAGAGGGCAAAGAACTGTAAATGTGTTTGCTGCCCTACAGGACTGCCTAGATTTATTTTTAAGTGGTAGGTAGATGAGAAAATACAGAGATTCAGAGTAATGTAAGTAATATAATTCTATTTGGTAAAAATTAACAAACATAAGTATTATAGGACTATGTAAATGTACATAATATTCTCAAAACAAAATCTAAGAGATACCTTATATATGGCTGGCAGGGGTCAGGACAGGGAGGAGAAAGGGAGGTGGGATGAATGAATTATCAAGGGCACCTAAGGGAACTTTGTAGTTAGACAGAAGTTCCTTGTCTTTACGGTAGTGATTATAAACCTAGTATCTGCTATAATTGCATAACTGTACAGGTGCATGTGTGTATGCACACACACTCAGACACATGCAGACACACACACATGCAAGTAAAGCTGGTGAAAACTAAATAATGTCTGTGGATGTCAGTGCTGGTGAGTTTCTGATTTGACACTGCCCCTAGTTATAAATGAGATGGTTTTTGACAGGAGTCAGGTAAGCGACTTCTTACCTATGCCAACACTTTTGTCTTCTGAGAACATACATTAAAAAAAAAAAATTAAAACTCTTATCTGTGTAAATGCTAGCTTAGTTCCACCTGAGCAAAGAGAACTATGATGGAACATGGTTGTTTTGATTACTTTTGTAAGGCAGGATCAGAGGGACATATTTTAGCACAGTTGTTATATATTTTTATACTTACTATAACAAAGTCATTTAATTTTTGCATACTATTAGTAAGGCATTTTAAAAATAAGTACTTTTGATTAAAAGTTTGAAATTATAAACTGAACATACATTTTCTTTTTGTCATTATTATTATTATTATTATTATTATTATTATTATTATTGCATGTTATTGTTACCATTTTCCTCTGGGAAATATATGACTCAAGTCAGTGTATTTTTCAGAACCTTCAACTGTTGATTAATGCAACACATGTTTCTTGAGAGCCTGTTATAAGCCAAACACCTGTATACCATGATGTTACAGATACCCAGTACATTTTTGCTCACTTGAAGAACTTAAATTCCACTCAGGTGAACCTAAGTCAACATTTACAGAGATGAGAGTTTTACTTTTTTTTTAATGTATTATTTTGAAAGAATTCTAAAGTTGGAGAGATGGGATAGATGTCATCAAAAGACAGAAAGCGAGCATTTATTACTCCAGAACAACAGTCTCACGTAACTATTATAATTTTTTGTTCACCACCGAAGTAATGAATGTCCACTTTTAACAGCACCTGGGAAGATACAGAATAGGCAACGCTAACCACAAAATTTTTTTGTGCTATTCCCTTTCAAACTTACATATAATAATACAATTACAATAAATTTTCAAAATTACATTTAATGTAGCCATGTAATAGAATTTAATGTGATTGTATAATACCTTTATTTTGATTGTGCCTATTTCTACATTGAAATGAGAACATAAAATAAATCCATGTTAATTAAAATTATCTGTGTTTATTTTTTCTAGTTATTGAACAACTTTAAGAATCATCTTTTATTTTTAGACAATTTTATTGAGCTATAATTGATAGACAAAAATGCACATTTTAATGTATGGAGTTAGATTTGTTTGAATGTATAGTCATTCATAATTCCATACCACAATTAAGATTACACAATTAAGATTATACCATCATTACCTCCCAAGCATTTCAACTGCCCCTCTGCTTTTAAGGTAAGTCCTCTTAACTTGACATCTGTCTTTTCAAATTCTAACTTCATCAGGCAGTATTACGGCACTCTGCTGCATTGCTACTCTCTAGATCTCACTCATCTTAAGTCATTGAAATGTTTTCCCCACTGAACAACAAGACTTTCTGCCCCTTAATCCCTGGCAACTCCCATTATTTACTATGAATTGGACTATTTTAAATACTCAAGTGGAGTTCTGCTGTATGTGCCCTTCTGCAATTGGCTTATTTCACAAAGATTATATTATAAAATCATTCATCTATTGAATCATCTATTGAATCTTCTCTAGCGCCTGCCAGGACCTGATGATTTGAGGGTGCACAAAATGGTATGGTCACCACTGGCCTGTGCCCATGCATTGACCATTCATTCCTTCCTTACTACACATGAAACTTGTTTGTGAGTTTTCATTGTGAGTAGGTTGTGGATTTGAAAGTAGGTCATCAGGGTTGAGGACCATACCTGGCCACGGCAATCAGGGAACAAGGGTACCAGAGTTGTTAAGAAGCAGGTTTATTAGTACTGGTACTGACTCAGCGGAGTCATATCCAAAGGCTAAGTACCCCTAACAGTGAGATAAAGGTTTATATACACTCCATGTGTACTGGTGTTCCAGGGGGTCTGTCTGACTGGTGGGAGCACATGACCCGCTGTGGTAAAGATAGAATGAGGAAGATTCAAGGAGAAACTGGACTGATACCAGTAAACTGACTCAGTAAGTAATGGGTTGTTTATCTTGACCCCTTAGGTTCCATTTCTTAGGTTACTATGCTTCAGTATACTTTAGGTTATCATGCTTTTACCTGGTCATCATAATTAGGTCAAAATAGGGCAGATGCATTCAACCAACAAGCCAAAGGGAAAAAAGGCAGCACTTTTAAAATATGGCTTCTGCCACCCAGATTCTTTCAGGTTCTTACTACACAGGTGTGGCAGTTGCCAGAGTCACAGTGCAATTAGAACAACAGGGTTTTATTAACAAGGAAAATTATCCAGAAAAACAAAAAGTCCTGAATGTCACAAGTGGCCAGTTATTTTACCCCAAATGCTATGTAGTATGAAAGTCCCAAACACATGTCCAAGATAATGACCTTTTCCAAACCTGAGATAGTCACTTTGCAAAATCCAGTCTTTCTTTTCCATCTTCTGTTTGCTTTTTCTCTTCAACATTCCAAACTGTCCAGCTTTTCCAAGTTCCTTCAACTTTTTTTCAACAAAATCAGCTTTCACATCCCTGGCTTTCTCCAGGGACCAGCTTTCCACACCATGTTGCTGAGGTGTCACACACTTCTTTTACCAGGCTTGCCTTCTGTAGCATCTGACCACATTCACCCAGGCCTACCCTCAGCAGCCCCTGGTCACTCCTGGCCTGCTGTTTGGCATATGATCCACATGGGTTACTCCTCTAACAGCCACCCTCTCCACCATGGTTCCTCACCACTACCAGCTCACTCTTCCAGGGGGGTTTCTGTCCAGCCTGGACACAGGAGCACCACTTTCCCAACCCACAATTCTTGTATTTCCCACAACTCTCTCATGGCTGCTTCCGGCCTCCTCCTTTTGTGCACCCTTTTTCTGTTTCTTATTTCTTCTCGTGGGTCTTTCTGTCAGGCCCTGCCCACCAGGACAGTATGGCTCCCAATACGATTTTCAACTACATCTCTACTAGAGGCCCTGGTTGTCCATCAGCCAAGTCACCCTGTATTATCATACTTCAGGTTTGGTACGTAAAACTTTCCCTGCATTTAAACTTATCTCAGGATATATTACCAGAAGTAAAATTATTGGGTAAAAGGGAAAATTTAAAAATAAATAAATAAATAAATAAATAAATAAATAAATAAGACCTTTGATGTCAACTGTCAAGCAAAATGAGATGAACAAGATTACAAGTCCATTCTGAAAGGTTGCCAACCTCCTGGACCCAATCAATCATTGTGACCTTGATGCAAAATATAGTCAATGGGAAAGGAAACAACAAATAGACATTTTACCCCTCTATATAGGCTAGTCCTACAGAGGAGACTAATGCAAATGATCATGTCAACAAAAGGGGAGGAAATTTAATATTTATTTGGGGGTTACTTTGTGTCAAATACTTCTTTACATTTGGTCTTTCATTTATCACACATATAAGAGCCTCAAGTCAATATTTGAATGATAAACTTTTGCAAGTATAAAAGGTTACCATTTATATATGCTTTCATTTGTGTGATTTCATTTATAACTAACAAAAATCTTGTCAAATCTAAGAATGTGTTTTCCGCTCATCTATGTTTTTCTTAAGTTCTTATTGAATAAACTTGTGAATGATTTTGTCAGTATAAGAATATAAAAAAAAAAAAGTTTCGAATGTGATTTATACTTTAAAAAAGGAGAGAAGTAAAGAAAGTCAGTGAAAATGTTTTAAGGGGACTTCATGAAAGCATTTGAAGCTTTGAAAGGCGATTTTTCCCTCCTCCTCAACAATTTCCAACAAAAGCTTAATTTGGTACTTCTCCTTCATGCTTGTATCCCTTTAATTTTACAGGACCTTGACTTGCCTTCTTTTTGATATTCCAATAAAAGGGAAACACAGACAATGGAACTGTACTGATCTCAAATGTTTCCTTCTCTTCATCTCCTCCCACCTCCTCCTCACAACTAGATATGCATTCCTGATAGCCATCCATTCTTCTGATGATGGAGATCCACTATTGAAGCTAATACTGGCAGCTATTCAATAGGGACAAATGCATAAAATAAAACAATTCTGCCACTTAAAAGATCCATTCAAAGAACATAGATTTAAAACACAAAGAAGAAAGAAAATTGCATCTTAAAGATAAATAGCAGTCAACTTCTGTCCAGGGTAGTAGCAGTCAAATGTAAATAAAGATCATTCAGTGAAATCATGAAAATGCTTCTGCAGAAGGCACAAATAGTGTCACTGGGTTGTATAGGCTGTGAAACTGTCAAAGAGAAGAGAATGAAAATCTGGTGAGTAGCCAGATATCTGGTGCTATGGAGATAGAAGATATATAGTGATAATAGCTATAATTATAGCTTCCTATTTTGCATGAAATATACCACTTTTCTGGCTTTAAAGTGCATCCATAAACAAAATCTTATTTTGGTCTCACAAAACTCTGTGTGGTAGGCAAGTCAGTTATTACTGTTTGCAGATGACCAAACTAAAAGGAGTCTGTGTGCTCAAAATCAGTTAGTACAGGGGCCTGTATTTGTTCTAGATTTTATAGTTACAAACTCTTGTGTTTTTCCTCTTATCCACAGACCTATAAAAATTCAAAGTTTTTGAAACTAGGGTTTTATTAGGCAGACCCCCATTCACCAATTTACCACAAACTTTGTCAAATTAGGAAAAAAGGCGCCAGGAGAGATGGAGAAGGATGGAAGATCAGAAACAAACAGATATCCTTATTTTCAAAATATGGAAATATGGTGGGTTTGACAGACTGGTTGTTTGAACATGGACTCTGAGGATCATTCTAGAAAAAGACATTAACAAGAAGATTGTGAAGTCCTGAGAGTTTCCCATGGCTTATCTTTGTTACTTTCTTCAGTTATCAGGGGCTGGGCTTGGCAACAGTTTAAGGGAGAGCTATCACCCCAGAGTTCAGTACACTTGCCCTGTGTAACACTCCCAAAAGTGGGCAGTGCCCTGGCCCTGAACGGGAATTTTCTTAGCTTCCGATATTTTTTTTTGTCAATCTCTGGTTATTATTTATGTGAAGAAATGTAGGATACTTTCTCTACAAATAGCTTTAGGAGTCTCTGGCACCCAGTTCCTCCAAATTAATTGTTCCCTTTCATGTAGAAATTTTGGAGCCGCCACTGTGTTAAACTAACCTCATTCTCCTATATTAAGTTCACCAGACCAGAGAAAGTTAGTAGATAAGATGTGTCTGGACTTGAGCAAGACATTTGTCAAATGTCTTTCCTCATATCTATGTGGAAAAGGCTAGCATAATTAGAAGAACTAGTGACTGGCTGACTGATTTTACCCAAATGAATTTGTATGACTCTAGATGAAAATTTCTAGCTGTGTGCTTTGGAAGGAAAGAGGATGGGAATTTATCTTTTCTTTTCAACTCAAAGTCAAAATGGTAATGTAGATTTCAATGGATATTCATTTTTGGCTTTTATTTGTCCATTCCCTCAATCCATGTGAGTCTGGGGTCACAATCATCTTATTTCCCTTCTTCTGGTCACCAATCTTGCCAGTGAGAAGAAACTGCACCCAGAACCTGGTGAGAACCTATAGTGTGTGATGAGTTCTGTCCCACTTTACTGAGATCCTCTTAATTCAATGAAATTAGGTTTTATTCTCCTACATCTCATGTAGAAACAAATGAGGATAGGGAGGGGCCATATAATTATTTAAGCTTATTCAGTTACTTGCATTTAAATTCTGAAAATGTGCTCATATGCCTAGTCTTCCACACTCTTCATCCCTTATCAATGTTTCCCAAGGCATTGTAGGTATGGTGCCCAGGGACCATACTTTTAGGGGACTATGTAATGGTTTTTGATTTTGCTTTATTTTGAAACCAGAAGAAAAATAAAGGCAATCAGAAGAAGTATATTATAATGAATTTGGTCTGAAAGTTATTGACCCTTCTACCAATGTAGTAGCAAAACATATTTTTAATTGTCTTATAAAGGGGAGAGGGTCTATAAAAACAAAAGTACTCAAGTCCACAAAAGGCTAAATGTAGCTCTGTCTCCATGCCAACTGCTTTGCTTAACTGAATTTAGTCACGTGCACCATCCAGATGGTCTCAACGACATATTTTATCCTTGTGTTGCTTCTGGAAGTGGGGAGACCAAGAGATGAGCATTTCCAGAATGTGGGAAGTGGGGAGCTTTTGTTATCAGGGGCCAGTTTATGAGGCAACGGGAAGTCCCCTACTCTTAATTGTTCTCTCCAACAGATGTTAATCATAATAGCTATAATATTGATCAAACAATACTCTGATTTGTCTATAGTTCTTAGATGGTAATATGTCTATAGTTTGCAAAAATACTTTTAGGTGTAATTTCATTCAATATTCATAGTAATGTTGTGAAATAGGTAGAATACATACTATTATTCTCAGATTACAGATGAAAAAATTTGAAGATCAGAAAAATGAATCTATTGCCTAGTGACATTCATCCAAGAGCTAAGAGTTTCATGTCTAGGACTTCAGGTTTGATGTCTTTACAACAGTATGGCAAATATTCACAGTTCTCCAGCCATTCCCTCAAATAATCTACAAATAGATGCCCACATATTTTAGACTTGCTATCTGGAAGAAATGAGGTATCATCTATGCTCACAATGTAATTCAGTTCAATTGATGTTGAATAATAAGTTACTTTATAGGTAAAGGAACCATGAGTTTCTGCTGTAAGAAAGAAGAATGATCAAATATAGATCTCACGTTGGAGAACTTGACATAGTAGTGAAGATGGTAGGCATACTGACAGCTAATCATGCTGAAATAAGAGTGACAGAAAATGCACATAGACAACACCAGGATGAAGAGAGAGAAGAAAAATGACCTTCTTTTGGAAGAAGATTATTGAAAGATTTATAGAGCAAAAACATCATTAGGGATTAAGGGTAAGAAAAATGGTGGTCAAAGAAGAAAGAAAACCAATTCAAGGAATTGCCATGAGCAACTCTGTGTGACCACCTAATATGTTGGAGATTGGCAAATAATCATTCACACTTTATATACAGGACAACCTGGGCACAGTCACTTCAATCAGCTTGCTTAAACCCGTTGTCCTTGCAAACTCCAAAAATAATTTGATGCACAATCAGATGTTCTTCCCACAAATTTGACCAGATTCTAAAAAGCCTGACCTGTCTTCCTTCCAGGACTCTTCCACTGTATTTCCAGGTGTCTCCTCCATTCTTTCTCAAAGGAATTGTCTGCCCTCAGCAAGGAACTAGCAGTTCCCATCTTTGCAGCCAGTATCCACTTCCCATTATAAACCATCTGTTCACATTAGTGAAGGAAAGGAATCTGTAACTTACCTCTGTTTGCTCCTGTTTATCCCCATTACCAAGATCCCACAGAGCAAATGGGCTTGTTATGTTGAAGCAATAGGCAATAAAAATACCTTGTGTTTGGCACTCAGCGTACTTTACCACTGAAAAACTCCAAGTGGTTGTTAAAATACTCATCTTTTTTACCAATGGGTTCTTTAATCACTGAGTGTAACTATACGTAAATAACATTGGGGGTGGGAGGTGTTTCAGGAGAATGAGATTCTGGCCAAAGATCTGCACACTGACTCTTCCTTGGCATTCAGTATTGTGTGGACCTTAGGTGTTCATTTAGCTTTAAAACAAAACTGGAAAAACTGGACCAAACCCCTTGGGTTTCAACATTCTGTGCTGTCTAAAGAAAGGAATAACAAGGGCATCAATACAAAAAAATTGGTTACCCTTCAGTTATCCTTGTAGGCTCAGAATAACTGACCAAACTTTTCAAAGGAAAAGTCATTTTGCATTTTTGTCCCAGTGACCCTTTGGCAGGGAAGTACCTAGGGTTTGGGGAACAGAGGCATAGAAAGCTGTCTTTGAAGTATTTTATCCTCATCAAAGTAAGTCCAAAAATTCCACCCCCTCCCCTTTTCTCTCTTCTCCCTTATCTATTTTGAGGCAATCATAACATCATGAACAAATCTGGATGTGGAAGACACACATAGAACTATGAGATTTCCTCTAGTATTGGCCATATTCCTAAATGACCTTGCCTTTCTGAAACTTGATTTTCTGATCAATTAAATGGAACTAGTATTATTTATTGATATAACTGCATGAGTTAAATAGGATGAGATCTTTAAAGAGTTGATATGATACCTGGACAAAATGTGTTCTATAAAAGCAACAATGAGGACATCTGGCTAAACCCTTCCTCTTTCTATTTTTAGAGTCAATCATTAAAATTGTTAGGGAAAGTGGAGCCAGACTGACTAGACTTCAAATTATGGCTGTCACACCTGCTGGCTGCTCCTACACTTGAGTTCCCTCATCTGTGACACACAGATTATAAGCATGCAATGACAATATGGTAGCAAAACACTCTGCATGTGATCATATACATGATGGGTCCTTGATATTCGACACCACCATCATTGGTTATTTATTTATTAGCTCACCTACACGCTCCATCTATTATACACCTATTTCTGAGCAACTAGGTGCTCGACTCCATACTAGTTGCTGGACACATGTAATAGCATTCCATTTGACTCCTCAGAAAATACTTACAGTCAAGACCAAAAAGTAGACCTGTCTTTCCAATCTCATATTTTATGGCCACACAGATATTATGGAACCTTAAAGCAAAATCTTTCCCTTGACTTACAGACTGTGTTCATTGGTAGTTCATTAAGGAGGCCAAGCCAAGGTTAAACAGGTATGGAAAAGAAGATAAGAAAAGATACATGTTCTAGGAAGATGAGAGTCATAGACTAGTGATTTTCAAATTTTGTGTCCCATTAGAATCACTTGGGGAGCTTTGAATGTCATTGGTGCATATCTCTCTTCCCACACCAAGTCCTGGGTGGTGGGACCCAGACATCAATGTTTCTAAAGCTCCCCAGATAATTTCAACATGCAGCCAAGTGGGGAACTATAGTGTAATGTGTGGCAGCAAAATTAGGGTATGGATGGAACATGTACTGACCTACCTGGATTAAAACAGGGTCAATGAGGATGGACCTATATCATAGGATGCTGAGATTGGACTTGGTATATACATGTTGACTAGACATGGTAGAACTTAATAGGGGAGAGTAGAATGATTATATTTACATTTTGAAAGGATCTCTGTGGATACAGCTCAGCATTAAATTCCAGGAGAAGCAAAAATGAAAATAAGTATATGGTATACTTTTCGAAGAGCATATCATCTATAAATTAGCCTTAAAAAATGCTCTCCTGATAGGTTTTAACAGCATGAGTAATCTATGCATATAAAGATGAAGTCGATGAACCATCTCACGAAAGATGTTCAGACATGAGGCAACTAAAATTCCTGAGATCCAATGAAGAGATACAGGGTCTTGTTCAAAGGCTGTTAAGATCTCTCATTCAGCCGTCATACTCTTGACTTTTCTCTCCTTTGTTCAGATTCTCTCCTTGCCTTTCAATGTACTCGGTGCCTCTGATTCCACCTGTTTTCATTTCTATCAAAATCAGTGTTTCCAAAAAGAAAAAAAAAAAAAAAAAACTCTGAAATGTGTCACTAACATTTTACTGAGACTGGAATCACCCAGTCAGAATGTGAAACACACCCTGGCTGTGGGGTGGAATTTTGTCTGCTGGGCAGAGAAATGTAAGAATCTGCAAGAACTGGGTATGTAGAGGAAGCCTCTGGGGATAGTGGAGGCGATCACTTCCTATATCAGTGTAGAAAAGTAGACCCCTAACATTGCAGCACCAGCACATCACGAACAGATCAGTTCATTAAGCAGTAGCTGAGGCAGCGAAGGCCCATACTGACATGGGGACATGGGTATGTCTGACCCAGTACATCTCAAGGGGAAGTAGGGAAAGGAATGTTCTACCTTGACCCTAATGAAGAGATACCAACAAAAAGGGGAACGGCTGCCACCCCCAAACCTCAGACTCCCAGCTCTTTGAAGGAAGCAGACTTTTTCAGGAGGCTGCATGTCGCTGCCTTCACATGACTCAACAGTGACACCCAGTGACGCTCTCTGTCAATCCCAGGTGGCTGTTCCCGGAGGATCTTTGAGGGAATACATTTCCGCCTCCATTACCTAGCAGTGAGGCAGGAGCAGCGATCACATCGAATTCAGTCCTGAATAAGACAAACATAATCATAAATCCCAGTTTGCATTAACATAATCATCTAACTGTTGAAGCATATTCTTCTCCCCTGTTGTGCCATGTCTGATGTCAAACATAATACCACCGTGCAGCATTGTACCTGATTGACTGTAGAATCACATGGAAACGATTTTCTCTCTTAAATACTTTGCCCAAAATGCTTTGATCTTTATTTTCTGTCATTTTGAAACACACACACACACACACACACACACACACCCTGCACAATTGGGTATCTGGAGATCTGGACTTTCAACAATGGAAGTAACGCTGCAGAGGCTGGGGTGTTACAGACCCATATGATCAGCCCCTGGAAAAGCTAAATCTAAGGCTGATCAATTTGGGGTGAAACCAGAGGGGTGTGGCCCACAGAGCCACAGCATTCGAAGTCACAGTCTGTGAATAATAAGAGGTATCGGGTTCTTTCTTGCATAGGAAACAAAACTTCTTGGAGTAGAGAAGAGTCAGGATAGTTTTCTTTTCTGCTACATGGGCAGACATAAAGGATGAGGTGACTTGGGTTTTATATAGTCCCGAAGGGCAGCCATAGAACCAATGAGTGGAAGTTTCTGGGAAACTATTTTCAGCTCAACAGAAGGAAACACTCTATAAAAATTGGGTCTACTGGGAAATGACAGAATTTCAGGAGGCAGAGAATTTCATGTCATCTCAAACACAGCCCAGTTGTAGCACTTATGGTAATTTCAGCTGGAACAACAAAAGCAAGAGAGGAATGGACACAGAAAATGACACTTTATTAAGTAAGAGAACAGTGATATAAGCGGTCAAGGGTGCAGGAATATAATTGGGACAAGGGTGAAGGAGGTGGGATGAAATCCATCTCCATCTATATTATTGTGTTTCTTAATTGTTTTCTTCCTTATCCTCCTCAGACCAGCACTCTGTTTCTTAATCTGCATAGTGGAGAAAAGGAAAAAAAAACCTTTCCTGGTTCTCTTACCTGTCAGTTGATAAATATGATAATTCCCCATCTCATCCTACTGCCTTTGCCAGCTTCCTTGTCCTCATTGTTTCTTTGGCAACCAGGGCTGAGCTAATATCAGGCTCTGACCCTTGGTACAGACCATGGCCAGGAAGGAGAGTGTTGATTGTGCAAAGGTACCTTCCTAGGGATTTACTCAATAAAAACAACTATGATTTCCCAAGACAGTGAATAACATCCCTCCAAGGAGTTTAGAAGGGGCACCTACATTGGGGGTAGGGGGTATGAGAGGGATGGATAGAAAGACTTTGAGAGCTCTATTTTCCTTCAGACAGATTCCTGATTCTGATTCTAAATCATGATGACTATATCTCCCAGCTGAACCATTCTTATCATTCTCTGATGTGCTTTAGCCTATTCTGCCAGTGGATTATGGATAATGGAAAGAGAGAGTGTAAAGAGAAAAGGAGAACAGAAAACTATGGGATAATTCATTTATGGTACTGACTGTATGGTAGGCTGAGGAGAAAAAGTAGAATCAAAAATTGGGAGGTTTCAGGTTTTAAGTTGAGCTAGTCTTGATAAATCTAACCACGAAATGAGATCAAGTAGTTGGAATACTTAGTAAGCAGCTAAGCAGGAGATCAAGACTCATACCAGGCTAGCTGGAGTTCAAGGCTAGTTTTTAGATCAGGCAGGAGTATAGATCTAGTTCATATACCTGGTTCTAAGCCTGAGGGTCAACTGGAACAGTTTCAAATTGGAAACAACCTGTACTTTAGGGAAATATGATTTGCATCCCAATTTAATCACTAATAAATTTTGAAAATTGAGTCAAGCCATTCATCTTTCATGATCCTCGGTTTCTACATTTGTAAATGGGGATATCTGTATTAACATTGGCTCAATGTTAAGAAGGTATCTTTTATATAAAATGTCTAATACAGTGTCTGGCACATTGTGAATGTTCTTGAATAATAATAATCAATGCGATGATAACAGGAAGTGGGAAGGGAGTTTTATAGAATGAATCTCTACAAAAAGGGGGAGGAGTAGGCCTGAAATAGATGCCATTTTTTCTCAGCCCCACTTAGATGAAAATGTTTTAGATTATAACTCCTAGCATGTTATGGACCAGATATCCTGAGAAGGGCAGCTGAATGGGGAAGCTGCTATATAATGGAAGCTAAACCAAATTGGAGTAGAAACACATGGAGAAGAGACATGTGGGGAGACTGTTGTTGCTGCTTGGTTCCGGTGGGTTTAACACTATGTGAGAGACAATGGCATTCATGACCTCATGGTATATTTTATAGTATATTTTGAATTTCAGAATTCTTCTGTCCCAGCACTAAGAAAATGTTAACCGCTTTTTGTTGTTTCCTGGCATGTGGTGTCTTGGACTTGTGGCAAGCTTTAGGCTATTACAGCCCTGCTTTGGGTCATATGTGTTTGGCTGGGTATTTGCCCATGAGGAGATGGGTAATTTTCAGGTTTAATTAGAAGTTGTTGTTTTTGGAATCCTTTCTCTTCTTTTCTTTCTTTATGTCCTTTGACTTTCTATGTCAATTTGAGCTCCCTATGAAGCCACTTTGTCTGCCTTGGTGCATGTGGGTGGCTGAACCTTTGGCATATGCAAAATGGGATTTTTCACCTTAACAGTTTGGTATCACTGAATACCCCTTAACCACATGGTTACAGGAATGGTCAACAGAGCCCACTCCAATCATAAATCTGTTTATTTGTGGAAATAGCAGGTCTGAAAAATTGGAGACTTAGTTCTAACAGACACTGTCCCATTAACATGATTTGACCATCTGAGATTTCTTTTCAGCACAGACAACACTGAGAAGTGCAATGGCTTGAGTCAGGTGTTCTTCCCTCTCATGTTCTCTTACCCCAACTTTCCCCCCCTTGCCTTTGCTTTGGCAACCAGCTGTACTTGTATTCAGGTGTAGCCCGATAGCATCTGGTTTCTCCTGCACTGTGTCCTCTTATTTTCTCTCCTAAGGTTTATCTCCTCAGTCACAGGAATCCTTTATAGGATTCTTATCAGTTTTGCTGCACAAGCTGGACCCTGAAAGTGTCAAGATTTCCTGGGTGACCTTTGCCCAATGAGTGCAGGCTGTGAGTGCACAATCCCTTTTTCTAAGATGTAAACATTTTAGAGACATAGTCTGTTCAGTTATGTAAGGATATCACCAACTGAACTGAGTTCCACTTCCCCCTAGTAGTAAGCAGTCAATGGTTTTTGGATTGTCTACTTTCCATCTTTCTTCTTTCCAAGACCTTTGACCCCTCAGTCTTGTGGTTCTCCTTTCCTGTCTCATTTTTGCAGATCTTCCACTCACAAGGATTGTAGAGTCAAGTGATGCAAAATAAACTAGCTCCATAAAAGCCCTTGTTCCAACTCTGCTTTCCAGAGAAAAATGCAGACACTGTCAGACTGAGAGCAGGAGCAAGAATTCCACAATATTAGTACGTGTAGTGGATCCCAGCATTTTCTAAATGGGTATGTAGAAATCATACCCAATCAGAATCAGTCAGTTCCAAAAAGTTGAAGCTGCTTAGTGCAAAGGAGAAATCAAAATGTGAAAGGAGAACAATTGGGGGCTGTGGAGAAGGGACTGAAGAAGAAAGACATAGCTGCCAGGGTGATGAGAGAAAAGAAAGAGCAAACCATTAAAACATCTTAACACAGTTGGGGATGACAAGTATTAAATCTGCCCTGTCAAGAGAGCAGAGTATGGCACCCAACCTGATAAATGCCAGGTTCCCTTGCTGACACTTGATAAAGGTTCCATCTAGCAGCTAAGGAGCAAGAATTGAGGCTAACACCACTTGTTATTTTAACCCCTACTATTCTACTGACATGGAGCTGGTGCTGAAAGAGCCTCTATGGGAAAAATGGGCAAACTAATGAGGTAAAGGCTCTGAGGTGTTTCTATCACAAGGTGGACACACCTAGGACTGCTAGTGCATTTGGATCTCTGGTGCATATATCTTTTTCCTCTTCTTTTTTTAAAATTTGTGTCTGTACAGTAAAATAAAATAGTTTTAGGTATTCAACTCATATTAATTGTAGCCTTCCTTGAGTTCACATATTCACCTTGTTTGCTGGTCTCCTCAATCTTAGACAACTTCATTAGTCAAGAATCACATGTCTGCACATCACTAACTTCTTATCTTTCTTACACAAAGGATGCAGGAATCTTAACTTCCATTTGTGTAAATATGATATCTGTATCCTTCTTCCTGGGTTCATATAATTCTTTTTTCATATCGTTATGTTTTACACAAGTTGTGAATGCCCAAAAAGATTTCTCCTATACATTTATAAAAAAGAAAGAACACAGAACAAGTCAAAAATAAACAAAACCAAAAAACCCAGAATGACTCTATTCAGTCCTATGTGCCAGGCATAGTGCTATTTATTATGGTAAAATGAATGGAGGCTGGGTTGCCTGAGTTTGGAGAGCTCAAAGATGGCAGACCGTTGTCTTTATACTTGACCCCTGTCTCCAGAGAGTGCACACTTGACCTATCAGGGTAGACATTAACCCAAATTGATTTTCATCTGAGTGATTCCAGTAAAAGCGCTGGTCAAGTGTTCCTTAGTGACAAAGGGATTTTGTTTGCTTCACGGAGAAAAGTAAAAATCTTTGGGTTAAAATTATACATATCTCCCTTTTGTAGCCTCCATTAGATAATGTTTGATATCTGGCACATTGCACTCATGATCCTTTTTAATGCTTTTAGCAATTTTAAGTTCCCAGTTAATGTTTGGTCATTACTTGTGAGCTGTAAGTATATGGGCAACACATCTATTTCTTTCATGACCACACCCTGTCATTCGGCATGAGATCTAAGACATTTGGTTTGGGTGCTCTGTCTTATTGTATTAATTTCCTGATCAAATGAATGAATACATTACCTGTTGTGAATTTGTTTCTCAATGGTATGTAAAGACATGTTAATTTATCAATGGTATATAAAGCCTGTTAATCAAAATTAGTGCAGGAATGATATTAACTGAAACTTTCTAAATGAGGATCTCTAGATATGACTTTGAGGTTACCAAGTCTTATATGTTCTACTCTCCTGCCGCAGTTTCTATTTTCATCTACAGATATATTGGAGTGATATCTTATTAAAGACATAAAAGGGTAAGATTATCAGAAAATTTTGAAAACGACCTCACATATGGAAAATGAGAGACGTTGCTACAAAGGGGATCTGCTGCAAACTTGCTGTGTAACAGGAGAAATTTAAGTTTCAAAACAAGATCCCCTGATTTCTTGGCTTATTTGAAAATAGTTGGCTGTTCCTTCTAGACAAAATCTAATGTTCTTGGTCATGGAATAACCAGTATAAAAGATGTTGGTCTATGATTTTTTATCTATTCATGTATTCTTCTTTCTTTATGATTTACTTTCCCCCTATTTCTACTTTAACAGTTTTATTCCACAAGGGCCTTTTATCATAAATAACATTAAATCCTTATAGGATGCAGTCTGAAACTCAGATAATAATTCAGGTATCAATAAATTTTTCACACTTAAGCTATACAGAAAATGTTCTTTAATTTTATACTTTCATTGTCCTCTCTCTCTTTTCCAATGTGTATTTGTCCTTAGACAGCTCTTAGGAATCCCAAAGTTGTTATTGGCAAGTGGCATTCTAAGATGTAACAAAAGTATTCCCTTAATAGAATCAACTGAGCAGGAACTAGTAACAGGGACGCAGTGCTTCTTAAGGCACCAATGGAGCCTAGAAAATGAAGTCATTCAGAAGACTTGGCCATGATAAAAGATCTGTGGAATTATTATACGTTCTTAGAGAAAACAGACATGGAGTAAGGTGAATATTTATGGTACACGTGGCAAGAGCCCAACAGAAAGAGGAGCACAAAAGCATCTAGCAGTCCCTGGATCTTCAGTGTGAGCCAGATAATACCACAGAGGAGACCAACAGAGTTCAGAAGAATCACATGGCTATGTGACTGGGCTGTGAGAGGAATCCAAAGCTTTTTAGACCTAAAACTCAGGCTCTGCTGAAGTTTATCATGAGACGGCTGGCTCACTAGCAGCACAGAACCCAATGTGTGGGTGACATTTTTGTCACAACTCTTGAAAGAGAAATAAAGAAAGGGAGGTTGGATGGCTCTGCTCTGTACTTTTCCACATTCATTAAATAAATACTCAATTTCCATTTCCCAGTTTCCTCCCTCACCCCTCATGCCAGTGTTTCTGGTACTGTTTGTCAAATGAGATACCAGCTCTCAAGTCCTTGTCCTTGTATCTGCTTTGATGGCCATTATGAAGTTGGAAACACCACTCATCACTTAAAAACAAAGGTTGATTGCTGCATTTTAGGATGGGACTGGCTCATGTCATGATGTAACCTTATAATGATTAAGAGTTCACTTTTGATCAGCTGAAATGAGTTGTAAATGGAAGGAGAAGATGACTGTAACCACTCTACCACTCATAATATATGGGGGCAAGGGTAATTATAAGGATGGAGGGACTGAATTTATTCTAGACAACTAGAAAAATTTAAAAAATGTATATTTAGTTTAAGGACCATCAGCTCAGGGTTCCTCTGAAGCTAGAAAAACCTCAATATCAGCATTTCTAGGCTAGAAGAAACTTATTTATCATCTAGACAGTTGTGGGGTTGATCCTTTTCTCAAAAATCAAAACTCTCTTAAAAGAGTAAAAAGGAAGGAAGGTACCATGGTTTGCTCATCTCTTGCAGACAGAAAGCATACCATCATGAAAATCAGGATCAATATTAGAATCATAGCTACTCTAAAAAAAAACTCAAGGAGACAGAATATTTTTAGTTCTATTAATCTTTATGATAATCAAGTGTTTTTGTAAGGAGTGTAATCTGAACACTTGTAAAGGAGATACTTAAGTAAATTCTCTGAAAAGTGATATCCCTAAATGACCCAATCTTGTGATTAGGAAAAAAGATAGTCTCATTTCCCTCATTAAAGAGGAGTAGGTTCTTATCACCTAGACAATGCGAAAAAAGCATATAAAACAAGTATTTTCAGAATAATGCTTCTCAAGATGTTTCCCATTTCTTCTCTATCTCCACAGTAGTCATCAGAGTCATCATATCAAGCATAACTGAAATGGATATGTGGGAGGAGATAGATTGTTCAACGATGAGTGCATCGGAGTCTAGATTATGCACTGAAAGAATATGGAGGGGGAATATTGGAGTGACTCTTGATCAATAGACATAATGCTTGATAAAGGGGGGTGCGAGTTTATTGATGTGGGCATTTTTTAGGACTCAGGATTTAGCATCATTGGAAAAATCATTGACATGCAGTCTTAACTGCACAGCAAGGATGGGTTACTGAGACTAAGATATGATCATAGGCTATGGTGAACAAGATGGCTAAGACAGTGTTATCTTAGCAAGTTTTAAGATAGAGTCAGAAAGCTCACTGAAGTGAAACTATTAGCAAGGGTATCCAAATAAGCAATCAGTTGTCCATAAGAAGAGTTCAGGGCACACCTCCTTCAAGGAAAAAAATAAATATGTTAAGGGAAGTGGTTTGTTAACATTATTGGAAGACTCCATTTATGTATGTATGTATGTATGTATGTATGTATGTATTTAGTTTGCTTGACTGTAGTTGATCAGGGCTGGTAAGGAGATGCAATCAGGGTCCTTGGATCTATAGTCTCATCAGGTGATGGGATTTTATGATAGAAAAGATCAAGTTTTGACATCATCAGAAACAGTGTAAGTCATAACTAAAAGCAGGTTGGATAAACATTTAGAAGAACTTTCACCACATTGTATTCATGGGAAAGGATAGTAAAAGATGAGGTTTCTACATATGTTCACGAGTATATTTCTTAAGCATAAAATAAAAAAAATTCATCAGAAAGTTTTGTCAGCTGCTCTCATGGTAAGCAATGACCACTAATTCATTTTTACTCTGAGGCCAACAGAAGGGGAGATAGGATCATCTCGATAAGAAAACCCATAAGACTGCAAATATATTCAATAAATGTTTCCCCATTCTCTTCTTCAATGCATTTGTGACTAATGCTTGAACACCAGTGCTGGTTTGTACTATTATCAGGGATAAGTCGTGAATATCTCCTCTTAACTCTGGGTAAAGCCACATGATGTTGATAACACTAATTATTCATGGATGCTATGTTTTTAATGGACAGTAGCAAATCTTATACATCACCCTTGTATTTTGTTTGTTATCTTGGTTTCTGTTTCCTCACAATTCTGATTATTAAATATGTAACAGGCCACTACCATCTATAATCATATACTAGAGTCACTGCTTATTGGGGGGGAAAGGGTGAATCTCAATTTTTCTGGAAAGGCTGGAGATGAATGATGTTGATACTGATAACAAGGAATGTATATATCTTTTGTTATAATCAGGGAATATGGTGGATAGGTGGTAAATGGAATTCTGATTTGGATCTATCGGGTGATGCTTCATTGGGTAATCAGATTCATTTGAGGGTAATAAATTAACATGGATCTACATAAACATATCTTGTATAAGAATGTTCACAGCCTTGATAATAGTAACCTTGAAAATAAATAAATATTTATTTATTTTTATTTTTTAAAAAATATTTATAATAAATTTCACATCTTGTTAAACCCTGGGATTGATTTCTCCACCCTCCTTGACTGTTCCCATAATTTAAAAAAACTTGATAATTATAAAAGAAAAAACTGGAAGGAACCCCAATTCTTCAACAGGTGTTTCACCGAAACAATAGTGTATTATTTATATAATGGCATATCATCAAGAAATAAGAAGAAACAGTACATACAATGGCATAAGTGAACTTCTGAAGCAGTATGTTGGGTAAAAGAAGACAGATAAACAAAGATGGAGAGTTACAGCATCATTCAATGAACTTTCTAGAATTGATCAAACTAGGCTCTGTTAAATAAATGATCATGGAGAAGATTCAGATCTACTTAGACGGAACATGAGAGAGCTTTCTAAGGATGAGAACATCTTGGTTTGAGAGTTGGTTGCACAGGTGCATGTGCTTTCAAAACTCATCAAACCATGCACTCAAAATATGCACATTCTAAGTTTACTTCAGTATTTCTTAAAAAGTCCTAAGTCATGCTTATTTAACGAGTGCTTCCAATATGCTAGTCATTCTTCTAAGTGTTTATAAGAATCATGTCACTTCTCTCTTGTAGAGCAATCTTGTAGGTACTCTCTCGTGTTATAAGAGAAGCTGAGATAATGGTAAATCAGTCAATGGTAAAGTTGTCAAGATCAGACAGCCAAGGCATTGTAGAGCTGGGAATTATTTTCAGGTAGTATAAAACCAGAGAAGTACTCTTAATGTCTATGTTGTAATCAAGCCATCCCCAAGGTCTACAGCCTTAAATACTGAAACCTATCTCAGAAAGGCAAAGTTCATGATCATCGTCTGCCATTTCTGAAAAGTTGCCATCGCATAGTGGCTACTTGGACTGGAAACAGAAACTAAAAGAAACCTACAGTGGATGTTGTTGGGAAATGTTACAAGTTTCAGTGATGACTGGAAGTTCCAAATAGCATCCTTGAACTGCAGGCAGGGAGGCTGGTTGTCAAGAACCATCAAGGGGAGAAAGCAGCTCAGTGTGAGTCTGATCAGACAGCACCTAGAATACTGTAAACAGTTCTGGGCATCTCAACACGAGAGAGCTGTCAAGAAATTGGATGTGATTCAAAGAGCATCAGGGAGTCTGATTAAAGGACTGGAGGAATTGATTTATGAGAAAAGATTAAAAGGACTAAAGACTGTCTGCATAGCTAGAGAATAACTAAAGAGGGACATACTAACAACATAAATATTTGAAGGGCATACATACAGAAGGTGAAAGATTGTTTAATGTTACCCTGTGGAGGTATAAATAGAAATTAGAGATGGAACACAGATATGAAAATACTGTTCCAGTGTTAGGACTTGTGTCCTGACAAAGAGGTCAATTAGATTCTGAAGGAGCTACCCAGAGGACAACTAGAAACCCAATTGTCTAAGCCATGGACAATCAGTGCTAACACAGAATAACAGCATTCTAATACTCTTAGGTCTAGAAGCAGAAAAAAAATGTGATTATATGGAGGAATCTCTTTCACCTCTTTAAATTAGGGATAATAATGGTAAATCTATTTGCAGTGCATCAAATGCTTTTATATTTAATACAGCATTCTTTGCAAAAGATAATTTAACCTTGTTGGAAATCAGAGAACCTCAGTTTCAGACAAGTTTTTGTCATGTTGTAGATTTCAGGTACAAAGACACAAGTCCACTCCAGTTTTTAAAACTTCAAAGAATGTATCTTTCCTATAGATGGTAGATATAAACAAATACTTTGCTGGGCATTCTGAATATATATATATAATATATGTAAATATATATTATATATATATATAATTCTGAATATGTATATATAATATACATTAATTTCTCACATGCACACAAATATAAATATGAGCTTGATTCATAATTGTCAAAACTTGAAAGCAACTAAGATAAACTTTAGTTAGTAATTTTTGGACAGTGGAGTATTATTCAGTGCCAAAAATTAAATGAGCTATAAAGCTATGAAAAGGCATGTTGGAATCTTAAACACACGGTACCAACTGAAAGACAAGTCTGAAATGGCTACATGCTGTATAACTCCAGTTATATATGATTCTGGAATTTAAAAAAGTAGAGAGGCAGAGAGAAATCAGTTGTTACTAGGTACTGGAGAGGCATATGGACTGAAAGGATAGTTGAGGAGCAGAAGATTTTTAAGTTGGCGAAAATATTCTGTGTAATATTATAATGACGAATGCAAGTCATTATACATTTGTCCAAATCATAGATAGCACAACAGCATAGTAAACAAAATGTAAACTATGAACTTTTGGTGATTGTGATGAACCAATGTAGCTCCCTTACTTGTAATGAATGTATTTCTTTGGTGCAGGATGTTGCTAGCAGGGGAAGTTATGTCTGCATGGAGGAGGGAACATATGGGAAGTATGTACGCATCTCAATTCTGTTGTGCCTTTGAACTGCTCTTAAAATAACCTGAAAGATTCATATTAGATGGTCTCACTTATATGTGGAATATAGAGAAATCAAACAAAAGGTCAAGAAAAGTCAAAACTAGCAAGCTGACTATAAATCTGAGTCATGCAGCGAAAGGGTGGTGTGGGGGAATACAATGGAGGAAATTGCACAAGGGACTATGTTGATGGTTCATCAGTGATATGGTGGTGGGAATACTATGGGAACCACACTGATATAAGGAAAAAATAATAATATAAAATAATCTAAACACACATACAGAATGAGGAGATGAACTTGGATGAGGTGATTAGCAAGTTTAGATCTGAGGATCATTAAGATGCACTTCGAAAGTGGTATTTGAGCGGAGACCTGACTGAAGTGAGCATGTGAGCTCCATAAAAAGTCTGGAAAGAGCATCTTCAGGCAGAGGAAAGAGTGAAGACAGCTGTCAGGGCTGGGCTGGGCAGGGATATTTGAGAAGCGATAGTCAAGAGTTTGCTGTTGCTAGGTAGAATGAGGGAGTAATAAGGGTTGAGATAGGAAATGTAGTTGGGCACAGATTTTGGAGAAGTTATTGGAATTGTAAGCTCTTTTTACTCTGACTGAAGTCAAAAGATATTGGAAGGTTTAGAGTTGAAAAGTAATATGATCTTAAGTTTTAAAAGAATTCTTCTGGGTACTGTGTTGGACACAGACTATAGGGAAGTGAGATGGAAGCAAAGACTTGTTAACAGGCCACTAGTCTAATCCAGACCAGCGTTAAGGAAAGCTTGGGTCAAGTTGATGGCAGTGGAGGTGGGAGATGACATTTTGAAGTTTAAATAATCAATAGGACTGGCCACTGAATGGGGAGATAAGATAAAATATGTATAATTCTATAACTAGCAAGTTCTATCACAACAGCTTTTTCTTTTTCATTTTTCATGTGTTAAAATGTTTCTGTATTGATTCTGTATATTGTTCCTACATTGTTGCATACCCCATAGTTCTCCCACTATCATATCACTCATGAATTGCCTCCATGATCTCTTGTGCTCATCCTTCCTCTGTTTTGCCCCTCCCTCCTTCTCCCTTGCTGTATACTTCAGGTTCTTTCTAAATCACAAATTCCTTCAAAAAAAGTATCAATCACTATCTTTACTATAATGAGAAATGCTAGGAATGTATTATCAGGTCAATATGTACAAATCTATTGAGTCAAGTGTTTCTCTTTGCTGAGAGCTGTATAGCATCAATAACACCAGAATGGAGAGATCTTACCTAACTTACTTCATAAAACATGCCTCAGTTTCCTCATGTTTATTTTGAAAAAAATTGTTCACAACAGTTGTTTTGCCAGCTAGTTTCAATTTAAAGTGAATAACTTTTCAGAAGACTTGATCACAGGTAACTCGGTAAGAATCATCATTTTGGATTAAGACTACCTGGACCAGACTCTTAGATTTGTAGTTAGTGAGCTGTTTGCACTTAATTAATATACCAGTCATCTCTATTTGATCTGTAAAATGAGAATTTCCTAGAAAGTTCCACATATGTTTTATAAGTAGAAGCCAGTAGACATAACAAGATTCTAAGCTTTGTCCCACTTCAGTTTCATCCAGAACAGTTTCACTAATATCAGTCTACATAATTGTTATTTGGGTAAGATTTCATTAGAGGAAAGGTTTTATGGGAACAATGAAAAGGAGAGACACTGGAGTTAATAATACATGGAGTCTCATGTACTGTGATGCCGCTTGAGTCACTCAATAAAAGTTTATGAAACATTTAGCATAATTCTGGGTACTGCAAACAGAATTCAGTCCCAAAGGCAGAGTTTCTGCCTCACCTGGTCTTTGCGTAGGACTGTATGTCACCTGAAGTAGCAAAGACCCTAGAGATTTATGTGATTTTTCAGAGAGGAGGACTTTCTGATGGTCTGGGAAACATTTGTAAGCTTAGATGTTTGTTTGATTCTTGAAGCGAGAGCTTGTGCTGTTTCATTAGAACTTGTTTTTCTAAAAAGAAAATATAAAAACCAAACAATCTTTTTATTGAAATGAAATTAATCAAATTCTCAAGATAATCTTTGATCTCCTAAAACAAATAACCACTACATATGATGATTAAAATCTCTTCCAATTTTCTTATTATATGTTCCTATTATTTCTTCTATCATTTAGCTAAGACAGAGGATCTGTGTAAATAGAAATCTTTATATCTATAAACATGAACTGCAGACATTTTTTAACAGGCAGTCAAACTATACTAAAATTAATCCATATATAGCAAGCAGCCACATTTTCCCCATCTACACATACAAAATGATAGAAATAAAGTAGAATGTGTGTGGCATACTGAAAAAAATTGATTCATTTCTGTGTTTTTTCCGTAATATTGATTTTCTTTTAACAAATGAATCTGTTTAAGTATTATCTACTCAAGTAAGGATTCTCACTAGGAAGAGGGTTGGTTCAGGGGTGAGAAACAGTTAAAAGTATTCAGGTCCACTGGAAATCAATTAGGAGTGAACATAAAGCATTTTTACAATTATAATGGAAGTTAGTAGGAAACAGGATTCCATTTTTGCAATTTTAATTTATAGGTGATTTTTAAAAAAAAAAATTATTTTGCCATCTCCAAATGACCTGAGGTCCATTCCCAACTGTACCACAAATTAACTTTGTGAAAGTAAACAGCCCAGGTATTCTAAGTCGTTGTCTCCTCATCTGTGAAATCCTACTTAAAGCCCTAAAATTATAAGAAGTATATCTAAATTTTTCAAAACCATACTTCCAATATCTAACACAAAATACAAATATTAAAAATCCTTACATGAACAGAAGAATGGGTAAATGAGAGGCATGGAATTCTATAGCGTGATGGGAAGAACTCGTCATTAGAGAAATGAAATGAAATGGGTTGTTCATCATAGCACACACAATTACTATTGGCATAACCTTGGGAGCGATGTAATTTCAGAACTCAGTTTCTTCATATCCAAAATTACCTTCACCAAGATATGTAAAAAATACTTAAAACAAATTTTATGGACAGGAAAATCCAGGTACAGTCTTACCCCTATAACTGTAACTTCTGAAATAGTTTTGAGAACTGCTGTTCTCAGTCTATGCCCAGCACCAATATGTAGAGTTCAAGGACCAGTCCACTGATTCTCTGCACTCCCAGGTAGTCTGCACTTCCAGGTAGAGATTAGAGATTAACCTGGGTTAGCCTGGTTTGCTCCCACTATAGGGCAAAGCTCAGGTTACCAAGTTCAGAACAAACACCTGAAAGGCACAGAAACTGCTAAAGCCAAAGTTGATTTCACTTTTTCCTTGTTATTTTCCTCAGTCTAGTGTCAGATCATATAAAAATGTGAATCTCAAAGGAAAAAAAAATAAACACATAAAAATCCATCTGAACAAGCAGTGAATGTACTCAAATTATGTTAAAATAGATTAAATATAATAAATGTAAACTGTTTTTTTTTCTTGAGAGTTGCCAGAGATATTTTGGGGCTTGATTCAAATCCAACCTTCCTCTGAGACATAAAGGTTTTTTAAATGCAGTTTTCAAGGGAAGAAGATTGGATTTCATGTCATATACATTATACTCTAGCTTTCTAAAAGAGCAGCATAAAGCAACAGGCCAGAGCCTTGCCTTGTGGGAAGGACAGCTAGGCTCCAGAGTCTTTGCAAAACAGTGTTAGATCATGCTGAATTCTGAGCAACTGGCTTTATTTTACAAAGTAGATATGGTATATCTTGCTAAGGTGATCAAAAGGGGTAATCAATACAAGAAGGTACAGTTTGTGAAAGGTGGGGTTTTTGAAGTTAAAGTGGCATTAGAGGGTAAAAAATGGTAGCGATGAGAACATGCTAAAAGCAGTAAAGTGAGCTCTTTAGTATAAGGTGGTCACTGTTCCTCTATGTGGAGAGAACCCACCAGCTCTTCATTCCAGACATGACCTAAACAATGCAGTCAGATCCTCACAAATGCTTGCTGAGTTCTTTCGCTGGCCCCAGGTACTTAGGTAAGGCCATTTCTCCCACAGATTTCTCATTGTCTCTCCCTTGTTGATCATACCTCACTTACCTTACACTTCATCTTCCTTATCCATGACTCCAGTACTTCTCTTTGAAAATCTTTCTCTGATTCTTTCATTGGTCTTCTTGAGCATAAATCCACAAAACATTAAATCACTACAGGATGCAAACCATATTACTTTCCAGTATAGTTAACTGCATCTTCCAATAGTCCCATGGTACCAATCTCATTTTATGAACGACTCAGTTGTAAATATTTAAATTAAAGGGGGTTTTTAACCACCATCTTACACCCATTAGTAAGAATGGCCCATTAAAAAAAAAGGCAACAACAAGTGCTGGCATGGATGTGGAGATTAACACTCTTGCACTACTGGTGAAAGTGCAAACTGGTCCAGCCACTATGAAGGCTGTGTGGAGGACCATCAAGCTACTGAAAATGGAACAACCATTTGACCCAGCAATCCCACTACTGGGAATCTACCCAAAGGGCACAAAAACATTAATTCAAAAAGACACAAGTACCCAGATATTTATCACACATTATTTACACTTGTCAAGAAATGAAAACTATCCAAATGACCCCAAACTGATGAATGACTGAAAAAGATGTGGTATATGTACACAATGGAATATAATTCATCAATCAAAGAAGACAAACTTATGTCATCTGCAGTAACATGTATGGAGCTAGAAGGAATCGTGTTAGTGGAAATTAGCCAGAAAGAAAAAGAGAAATATGGGCTGATCTCACTTATATGAGGGATATGAGGGAAAAAAAATCAAACAAATGAACAAGAAAAAAAAAATCAAAACCTCCAACAGAACTGAAACATAGACAAAGAGATGAGAAGAGAGTAAACTGGGGGAGAGGGAGGGCAACAGAACTGAAACATAGACAAAGAGATGAGAAGAGAGTAAACTGGGGGAGAGGGAGGGCATAAGAGATTATGATTCATGGGTGATAAGGTGATGGGAGAACATTGGGGTAGACAATGATGTAATATTTATGTGTATATGTGAATATATATGTGAAATCAATAAAAAAAGTAAAACTTCAAAAAAGTGGGTATTTTATTTATTCAGGTGGCGAGTTCCCACAACATTTTTTTATATAATATCACTCATCAAATTATTTTTTCTGTGATCTACCCATGCAATGCCCATCCTCTAGACTAGCACATTAGGGCCTGAGTTCTTATTTCATTTATAGCTTTGGAGCCTCAATTGGTGTGAAAGATACTTAAACATTTTAATGACTAGGAAATCACATGTATCAACATATACATAATGCATACATGGATTTCAATGAACAGTATGGATGGTTCTTCAGTTATTGAAAGCAGGGATGGGGCAGTGCACTAAGTGTGCTATTTTCTGAAGTGTATTTTCTGAAACTCTAGTTTTATGAGATAATCTATGAAAAATAAAAAGCTTTTGGGTTCAATAAAACTGTAAAATTTGAAGACAATCCTCCTACATTTTTTTTCCAAACTGACTCCATGAAGTCACAAAGGCATGAAGTCACAGAAATTTCTAAAATTGCATTTCACATGAGGTTTTCTAAATGTATTTGACCACAGATGCTTCTTTCTCCTTCTCATCTATCCTGTCTTTCAATCTTCTCTCTCCTCCATTTTGCATACAGTCCCTTCAAAATGATTACTTAACAAACATAAACTAAATAATGCAAGCTCAAAATGATATCTATTCTGATTCCTTTAGCTATTTGTCTTTAGGCAGCACCTCTCCAGGGGCTAACTTCAAATTGTGAGATTCCACAGGACTAGGATACCTCAGAGGTCTGGTCCTGTGACAGCCCTGCTTGGAATCATTTGTCATGTTCTTGAGCCTAATAGAAGCTTTTGATAGTGTGCTTTCCCCCAGTGGTTCGAAGATTCCAGAATGTTAAAAACAACTGAGCTGAAGGACTGGGCATGCAGAAAAGGCACAACACGGGTACCTTCATCAAATGCTAGAATGTTTTATTGGAAAACAGAGACCTGCACAAAGCTTTGTGCATTTTCCAGTCTGAACAAAACTGAGGAAATCACAAGTCTGTTTTCAGCACTGACTCACATTCCCTGAAATGGTGAAGATGGAAAATCACTGCTCTGAGTAGCAACAAAATGAAATATTTCTGAACACCTTTCCCTGACAGGTTTAAAAAAGCAAAGGAAGCAAAGAAAGGGGGTTGCTGGCTGTGAAAGACTTGAATGATTGTATTGAGAGCAGTTATTTTAGTGGCGCTGGTGATAAAAATTAAATGGGGACCTTATGGGAAATGTACATTTCCGCAGAAGATGTTGGGACAAATGCAGGTTTTTAGAGGCACTCTCAAAGTCTGGGAAAAGATGGCAAGGAACACAAAATCAGAACTTGGATGAGGTGAGGTGGAATGAAACCTTAAAAAAAAAACACTTCTTGCAAAAGCAGAGATAATGCTTATGGTTGTCAAGGTAGCCTATAAAGTTTCAATTCCAGCAAAGAACAGGGGGAAGGAGAAATCAAGGAAAGGAGCTACAATGAGGAAAGAGCAGGGAAAGAGGAATAAGAGGAAAGAACTTAGAATGAATATAATGTGGAGGGAGGGTGGAGAAGAAGGCATGAATGTTTGTCATTGCCAGTTATAAGATACTGTCAAAATTTTTTTCAAAAACCCTGGAGGTCATTTTGCTCATTAGTAGCTGAGACCTCAAGCAAATATATCAGTTCTCTGAACACTTCTTTTTTTCATTTGGAAATGACAATAGAAATATCTATCTTATTAAGTCATCTTTTTGTTTAAGTTAAACAATACTCATGAAATGTCTAGTGTCAAGGTTGATATAATGATAGCATTCAAATATAACCACGTTTAAATAGCTAAACTGTAAGTGGAATAAAGTAATATTCTTAGCATAGTGAGTTCTAGGCATGCATGTTAGCATATATCAGTAGCAGTAGTAGTAGTAGTAGTAGTAGCCATCATTGTTGTCATAGTAGTCATAGTATTAGCAGCAGTAGTAATGGTGTCATTATCCATAATTTCATATTAAGAAAATCTTATCACCTCTGCCTATGTATATAATGTCATGTAGAATATTTAAGCTATCTGTAGATCATGAAGGAGAATCTATTGATTCACCTTTATCTAAATCTGATTACACATCTCTTCAAGAAATGACTTTGATAAGACTAAACAGCTACGTGCAGAAAAATAAAACTAGACCACTCTCTCAAATCAAACACGAACACTAATTCAAACCTGTCAGGGAAAGGTATTCATAAAGATTTGGGCATAAGACTGGAAACCATAAAGTACAGAAAACATAGGCAAACACTCCGAAATACTAACTTCAGTGAGAGGTCTTTGGATACTCAACAGCAAGGAAAATAGAAAGTAAAAATAAATAAATGGAGCATCAATCTAAAAAGCTTCTGCACAGCCAAAAAACTATCATTAAAATGAAAAGACAGCTCTTTCACTGTCTTTTCATTTTAATGCTAAATACCCCAAAACAGATGATTGGATGAAAAAAATGTGGTATATATACACAATGGAATATTACTCATCAACTAAAAATGACAAATTCGATGATTTTATAAAAACATAGATGTACTTAGAAGAAATCATATTAGCAGAAACAAGTCATAAAGAAAAAGACAGAAACCAAATGGTTTCACTAATATATGGGATATAGTAAACAAATAAACAAAACACTTGAGGAAAAGTCAAAACAAGCTAAGCACCAAACTGAAGTGCACAACTTTGAGCAGGAGGGAAAGTGGGGGGAA